>JANAVB010031019.1:5381129-5412721 GCA_029216955.1 Iris pallida | reverse complement strand
TTCGAATCCGATAGTGAAGCGCTCTAATTCTTCTGATTCCAGATCATGGGATTCTGACACCAGCATCGGTCAAGTTCATCGATTGATCGTATCTTCTAACATGGTCTCCGTCGAACTTCCAGAAGATTATGACGAAGATATCGAAGAAAGTCCTAAAATAGATCCTTGGGCTCAACGAATGGATACCCAATGGGAACTCTGATTCGAACAAAGGAAACCTCCTACCAAAGATCAATTGGTTCAAATTGATGTAGGAGAAAGCGGGTCCCCTCGTCCAATATTCATCAGCAAGAACCTTCCAGAGGCAGATAAGCAAGAATTAATTCTTCTTATTCAGGAATATATTGATGTCTTTGCTTGGAGTTATGAAGATATGCCAGGTCTAGATCCCAAAGTTGCTACTCACAAATTGAATATCTTGCCTAATGTAAAACCAATCAAACAGCAACAACGGCACTTCAAGCCAGAAATGATGGACGTAATCGACGATGAAGTTAAAGAGCTTATCGCTTGTGGCTTTATCCGAGAAGAACAATATCCAGATTGGGTAGCCAACGTCGTTCCAGTCTTGAAGAAAACTGGAAAATTTGAGTTTGCATCGACTTTCGGATCTTAATGAAGCCTGTCCAAAAGACGAGTTTTCTCTCCCTATCACGGACGTCATGATTGACAACACCTGTGGGTTCGAGCGAATATCCTTCATGGACGGATTCTCTGGATACAATCAGATTAGGATGAATCCTGAAGATGAAAAACATACTTCTTTTCGTACTCCTCGTGGAGTCTACTGCTATACTGTGATGCCATTTGGTCTCAAGAACGCTGGTACAAATTAGCAACGAGCTATGAGTACCATCTTTCGAGATCATCTTCGCAAGACTGTCGAATGCTACATCGACGATATTGCTGTCAAGAGTCGTCTAAAGGAAGATCACATCCAGGACTTAAGAACAATCTTCAATCTGATGTGCCAACATCCACTGAAAATGAATCCCACCAAGTCATTCTTGGATATATCAAGTGGCAAATTTCTCGGCTTCGTCATTACCTCTAAAGGTATACACGTAGATCCCGAGAAGATCAAAGCCATTCAAGAGATGCGTCCTCCACGCAACCTAAAAGAGCTACGAGGATTCCAAGGTCGACTTGCGTACATTAGGAGATTCATTTCAAATCTGTCTGGACGTTGCAGACCATTCATCCAGTTAATGAAGAAAGGTGTATCTTTTATTTGGACTGAAGAATGTCAACGAGCATTTGATGACATAAAACAGTATCTCATGAACCCACCAGTCTTGGTGCCACCAATCTCGGATATACCATTCTTAATGTATGTCCGTGCTATAGATCATTCATTGGGTGATTTACTTGCCCAAAAGAACAAAGAAGGTCATGAACAGGCCATCTATTATCTCAATCGTACTATGATTGGTGCCGAACACCGTTATAGTCCGGTCGAAAAAGAATGCTTAGCTCTTAAGTTCGATGTTCAAAAGACTCGACATTACATCATTGGACAAACTATTCATCTCATTTCCCGAGTTAATCCTCTTCGGGTATTGATGAAGAAGCCTAGCACACTCAATTCTCGACTGGCTACATGGGCCATTCTACTAGCCCAATATGACATGGTATATGTTCCACAAAAGTCTGTTAAAGGTCAAGCACTGGCGGATTTCTTAGCAACTCATCCTGTACCAGAGACATCCAAACTTTATGATGAAATTCCAGACGAGACATTGGAATCAAGTATGATCTCCGAAGAATTTTCTACTTGGCGTCTATTTTTTGACGGTGCATCCAGGATTGGACCCAATGGTGCCATTGACGCAGGAGTTGGAGTTGTTCTCGTTTCTCCAGAGAATCAACTATCCAAAGAGTCTATTCCCTCGATGAACCTTGCTCCAACAACGTAGCAGAATATAATGCTCTACTCATTGGTCTTCAGTTAGTTAAACAACTAGACATCGAACATCTTGAAGTCTATGGTGACTCCAAGCTGGTTGTTAACCAGGTTAGAGGAACCTATGAAGTTCATCATCAAGATCTAGTGCCTTATCATGAAGCGGCAATTAGCATGGCTATATCATTCAAAGCCTTCTTCATCGAATACGTCCGCCGGGCTTGCAATACTGAAGCAGATGCTTTGGCCAATCTTGCAGCAGTCTTAGCCATCCCTGTTAAAAGACAACATGTGGTGGTTGTCTCTAATCAAGAATTGTTTTGCATCGAAAACAATCGTAATATTGAATTCAGTAATCTTACTGAGGCCAATGTTATCAATGAAGATTGGAGAACTCCCTTCATCGACTTTGTGGTCCATGATATACTCCCTGAAGATTCCAAGAGGCTACGAGTATTCATCGACGATCTTTACGGTTCTACTATAATCAGACCACCAAAACTCTTTACCGGCGGACTTATGACGGCCTACTCTTGCGCTGTCTTGCGGGTGATGAAGCGAAGCAAGTATTGCGTGAAGCTCACGACGGTGTTTGCGGAGCACATCAACCCGGCCCTAAGCTACTGGATCGTATCCAACGCATGGGTTACTACTGGCCCTCTATGGTATCTGATGCCAACGAATATACAAAAAAATGTCGAGCTTGTCAAACCATACGGATTTCATTCACCAACCGTCGGAATTCCTTTATCTGACTGTTGCTTCCTGGCCTTTTGAAGCTTGGGGCATGGATATTATAGGTCCCATCAATCCTTCTTCTTCTAGAGGACATCGGTTCATACTGGCAATAATCGATTACTTCTCCAAATGGGTCGAAGCTATACCCTTGGCTGAAGTTAAAACCAGCAGCGTCATCAACTTTGTCAAACACCATGTCATCTATAGATTTGGTGTAACTCGACGAATCATTCATGACAATGGACCTCAGTTAATCAGTCAAAAGTTCATAAGATTCTGCGATGATCACCGGATTGACAATATCGCTTTGACAGCCTACAATTCTGCTGCTAATGGTTTAGCTGAAGCTTTCAATAAGACTATCATTAAGCTCTCAAGAAGTTTGTGTCTACTAACAAATGAAACTGGAGTGAAAAGCTTGGAGAATGTCTATGGGCCTACCATACTACGGTCCGCAACCCTACAGGCTGTACACCCTTCTCTTTGGTGTACGGCTGTGAAGCAGTTCTACCCCTAGAACTTCAAATTCCATCTTTAAGGATTGTCATCGCCAACGAGCTCACTACAGAGAACAACGACCTTCTTCGACTCCAAGAATTAGAAGCACTCGACGAGAAAATATTATTGGCTCAACAGCATATTGAGCTATACCAAGCCCGCATCTCAAAGACCTTCAATCGCAAAGTTAAGGTCAGAGCTTTTCAGAAAGGAGAGCTCATTCTAACCATCAGACATCCTATGACTATGACTCACATGAGCAAGGGCAAGTTCGATGCGAAGTAGGAAGGGCCTTACATTGTGAGCAAAGTCTTTTCAAATGGAGCTTATCAACTCTCAGAGCTAGACGGTCGAGTTGCAATGATGTCTATCAATGGCAAATTTCTAAAAAAATACTATGTATGAATGTAATAGGGATTTCATGTAAATATGATCAGACAGTTCATAAATAAAGTTTTTTTATTTCATCATGAATGACGTTACATAACATCAAGGACGAGAATCATATTGTCCTTTTTATAGACAGACGAGGACCACTGCCATCCTTTTTAAAAACATAATCAGCAAAAGAGCCGAGAACATCTTTGCTCGAACCCACCAGGAATTTGCAAGCAGCCATCCTCATGGCCTCTTCTTCTTTTGTCGCCCCTAGCTCAAGAAGGAAGTCCAAGATGTCCCTTGACGAATTAGGTACAGACGAACTCTCGCTTGCCTTTGTCTGCTTTAGCTGGGCCGGCTCGACTGGACGTTCTTCAGTAACCGCTTCAATCTTCGGGGCGATCTCAGCCTTCTTAGATGCATCTCCTGACGACATCTTGAAAAGTGAAAGTGATCATTCCATCTGATTTTCTGTTCTATTTATAGACAGAGATTCGTGAGACAATGAAGCGACACATTCATCCGACGGTTCGCCCGTTCACTACATTCATCTGACGGTTTGCCCATTCATTACATTCATCTGACGGTTCATCCGTTCACTACATTCATCTGACGGTTCATCCGTTCATTATATTCATTCGACGGTTTGCCCGTTCACTACATCCACCCGTTTATTATATTCATTCGACGGTTCGCCCGTTCACTACATTCATCTGACGGTTCACCCGTTCATTATATTCATTCGACGGTTCACCCATTCATTATTTATCCGACGGTTCGCCCGTTCATTTTATCTATCTGACGGTTCATCCGTTCATTCCATTCATTTGATGGTCCATCCGTTCATCATGACGATTCATTTCGTTCACACTTTTTGACGATTCATCCGTTCAATCATATCAGCAACTTGTCATCTTTGATTAAGTTGTCTACTGAAATAATGTTATTCAACAAATTATATTCTGCCATGTCCACATTACCTCTGAGCAGATATAATAAATATAATTATTTTCTAAATCAAGAAATATATCATGTCTCAGACCTTGAATATATTTTCTATCGCTATTATTTATATCCGAATGAGATATGCAATAAATAATAGAGCCACAAAGAAAATGTCTTTTTATTGATCAAAATTTAAAGGCATTACAAAATTACATGTTACAAAATTGAAGATACAAAAAAGTCTTCCTATTCAGCAGGTGGAGTCATTAAACTAGTCATCTGCTGCTTTAAATTCTGAAGTCGCTCCTCCCTAGAATCCATCACTCGCCTTCTAGCTTCCTCCATACCAGAATTTTCATCAAAAGTCGGTAAGGTTATTAGTCAACGGAAGATTTCAGCTTGATGAGTTGTGACATACTCATTTCTTTCCTGGGTCAGGGCGTCCAGTTGCTGAACTGTAGCTTGATGTTGTGTGGCCTCATCTTCCAGAGCAAGCTGAACAAGTCTCAACTATTCTTGAAGACGGACAGATTCTGCTTTTAGCTCAGCAACTTTCTTTCCCTTCTCCTCAGCAGCAGATGCTATTATCTCTATCTGAGAGTTATACTCTGAAGACTTGGCAGCGAAAGTGTCCAAGAAAATCTGGAAATCAACTTTCGCAACTGCAGCCTCTTGAGACATCCTCTCGAACTCAGCATGTACCAAAGATTCTACCTCTCCCCGATTGAGATCTTTATAGATTTTAACTGATTCTTCTAGCTCATCCAGTATGTGTTCAAGGTAAGCAGCTTGCGCTTCATCACCTTGATTCCGGATGGCAGCGATCAGATAAGAGGTTGGACCCCTAACAGTTATGAAACCAACATCTTCTTTCTCCATTACCCTTTCTACTAAGGGTCCTAGTGAATTGAAGAAAAGGTTGGTGAAGGAACCGATTATGAATCTGTTAGTGGCAATGGCACCAGGAGTAGCAGCTACTCCCATGGACGTCGAAGCAGCAAGTGCCTGTACAGATGGACGTTCAGCTTCTTGCACGTGAGTGGAGGTCTCTTTGGATAAAGGAGCCATGGTAGAGCTAGTCGCCCCTCCCAGATGTTCCTTTGCGAAATCAAACAAACACCATCAGTTGGCTGTCATTAGCAACTATCGAGAAGGATCAAAAATAAGAGCAATCTTACCATTGCTGGGTCCAGCGACAAGTTTGTTATCTGCTGACACGGGTTATAACCTCGCAGAAGTAGCTTCAGACATTACTGCCTGGCTACTACCCGCTTCGGAGCCGCCCGAAAAATGTCTGCTACTGTTAGCTATCTCCTTTATTGGTACTATATCAGTGCATGTTGGAGGAATCGGAGAAGATTTAATTTCTGCATGGATAAAATTTAGATGTCAGCCATTTAATCTATGAAAAGAAGATTGATAATATCATTCAATACCTTTGGGATCAGCAATAGTAACTTCCTCAGGTGCTACTTTTTCAACTGCATTCTTTTCTGGTGATGCATGTACATCAACATCTTCTTCTGGATTTTGAGTGTCATCAATAGCCTCTGTTGATGTATCTTCATCACTTGCAATTTCTTCTGATGCTTCTTCGCTATCAGTTGCTGCGACCGGATCTACATCATCATGGAGATCGAAGTTGCAGTCATTCAGAGCATCGATCATTAATCGATCTTCTTTATCACGAAGTGTTCTCGGTGTAGCTGAAGCTGGGTAGTTTCCACTGCAAGTGAAGAGATTGCAACACTTCATCCTCTTTCTCCATGACCTCCTCCCTGGTCCCTACAACCTCATCCCTCCTCTATGGACTCAAAGCTTCTTGTCTGGGCTCAGGGACAGGTATAGGAGACGACATTGTGATTCCGACGACAGCACTAGCCACGACCGATGACAGGATATGTCTTGGAGGAGTGACTACTTTCTTTCTCCTCAAGACTATTTTTTTCTGTGTAGAGGTCTCTCCGGACTCTCTACATCTACAACATTTTCTTGTCTTTGAATAGAGGTCGGAGTTGTCGCCTCTTCTCTTTGAGTTGACTCGGTCTGCTGCCGAGATTGTGACCGGGTAGTAACCCTTTTTGATATTCCAAGACAAGCTTCTTCTTAGCAACTGGAGAAGAAGGTTCTTCTATCCTTCTTTTCTTCTTCTTGGCTGGAGATTTGGCAACCTTCAAGGAGATGCACAGTGGCTTGTTGACTTTTTCAGGGAAGTTGGCTTCCCTCGAAGCTTCCAACGGTGCATCGGTCGGCTCACGCTCTTCATCATTGCCAGGAGCTGACACAACAGATGCTCCCTTCTTTAATCGGGCCACTGTCGCAAAGCTGTCTGCAAGACTGAAGTTCTCAACAAAGGTATTCGCTGATGTATAGAAAAATAAATATGTATACAGCATCCGGGGACCATGATCACTCTTCATCGGCATCGAGAATGTTGTTCTTGTGTCTCGAGCATTATAATAAGCCCAAGCCCGGGCTCCATCAGTCAGATAACCTTTTTCTTGTAGGCACGTGATGGCGTTGCCTGTATGAAACTGGTCATAGCCGAATTGGCGGGCAAAATGGCTAGGAAGATAGGGCTCCAAATAATATTCGTCTTCAAATCTGTAGACCAGGTGTGACGGTCGGATTATCCTCAGCCAGTCAAAAACTGCATGACCCAAAGGCTGCCTCCCAGAGTCGACCAGATTTGAAGACATGTGCTCATAGCCAGCTGGAGGGGAAACACAATAGAAGTTCCATCCCTTTTCGAGATTCAGAGCACGTCTGCAATCTCTTAAACTGGTGTATATCCATTGCTTCTGGAGAATCTCCTCAAGAATGCCGCTTACCGCTCCCATATCGGGATTCATCAAGGTAGGATAGTGTAGAAGCAGTCATCCGAATAGATATGTATATGGTAGCTCTAGCCGAGGAAAGCTTCCTTTCTCGTCTTTCCCTTTGAGCATCGAATCTACAAAAAGATGGAGGCCAACGTTCAATCTGCAAGTCATTGCTGACAATAGATCCATCCGATAGCCGAAGACTAAGCGGACGGCAGCAAACAGCACGCCTCGATGAAAGCGATCGACGGCGCTGGCTCCAGGGACGACGAATCGTCGAAGCCAGTAGGTGAGAAAACCCGTCAGCTGGGCTTCCTTTGACATAGGCCTATAGCCCATCCTCATGAAACTTTCAATAATATCTCTTGTCTTGAAAGGAGGATATTGAAGATCATCATCGAGCTTGATATCCATCTCCTTGTTCTCCTCCATCAACCCTATCACTTCGCTGCTGCTAAGTGGTTTGAAGAAGTTGGATTTACAATTATCGTGTTCCTTGGTCTTCTTCTCCATAATGTGGTTGAGAAAGAGATATGGCAACCATTTCGTCGAGTCGCAGGTGCCTGATGAACCACTCTTGTAATACAAGGAACAGATCTTGTAGTGGCACAACAACTCTTCAAAGACGGCCACCATGTCAGCATTTTCATGACGAAGTTTGTCCAACTCGTCATTGGTTGGGACAAATTCCTCATAAGGGATATTCCCCATTGACAGGCTCGAGATGTACTTCATCTCGTGAATAGCCAATCCGATCTCCCCACAGTGCGTCATAAAAGTCCCTGTTCTGAAGTTGTACCTCTCTGCTAATGCAAGAAATAGGTGAGGATTGGGGTGGAAGTCGTAAATGGTAGAATACACCGGTTGGTACAGCTCAATCTCCTTGAGCTTCTCTTCGAATTAAGCCAATATCCAATTGGCTATACAATTCCATCTCTTGTTGTCCGGATTAACAAGACCTGTCAATCGGATATCTTGATCTGGATATCTTTCCTCCACCTTCGCAAACTCATTTACGAATATCGGCGTTCTGACCGGTAGCAGCAGGGAGGAGTTTTCTGGTGGGATGCACCCAGGTTTCAGTCCTCTTAGTAGGGAGCTGTGACGCTCCGAGGAACTGTAAAACATGTCCTTGTTGTTTGGCCCATTCTTCACACAAATGTTCCCTGTTCGGGCTTGTTGAAGAGGAGTTATATCCTATTCCATTCTCCTGGGATAGCTCGTAAAAGCATAGCGAGATAGGGGAAGGCATCTAGAAATCTCTGGTAAAAGTATCCTTTTCTCGCCTCTCTGAAAAAGTCTCTGTTCAACTCGAGGTCTGGGCTGAGAACTCTTATCAAGAGCCTCACCAAACAGAAACAGAGGCTTCTTATGAATAACGGCGTCAGCAGTTTGCAGAGGCTGCCCGTTCATCAGACTCAACAATGTTTCATTGTCTTGAGCTGTTAGGATGGCTTGTCGAGACGATGGCAGGGCATACTGAGAAAATGTCACATGGAAAAGATCCTCTTTAAACTCAGGTTCAGCCAAAGTCCCTGCAAAGACCTCATAATTGTGGTCTTCCCTGAGGTTAACTGCATCAAACAAAAAGACAAAATTCAGTACATACAAAATCAAAGAGTCTGTTCAAAAGATCAGCATTGCGCAAGTGTCAGATTGCGCTATGTACAAAGCATCAGATTGCGCTAATGCAGCCTACATGCACAAAATATCCAGTTGTGCCAACACATCTACTTGCAAGGCATCAGTTTGCACTGGCTCAACAGACTTGCACAAATCGATAGATTGCGCCGAACATCTGCCAGCGCTTTTCAATCGATTACGCAAGAATATAGTTTTCATAAAAATGAAAACTATTGTGTGTGTGCAACCAAAACCCTAAACAGGGTGGCACAATACCATCAAATCTCTAAAAAGAGAGGTATGAAGGATCGAAAATGTCAAGAACCCTAAAAAGGGTTTTGATCGAGTTCATCATCTACCTTGCAGCGCGGGATGGCCAACTTCATGACGAGAAATTCGGGGCGCAACCCGAGTCGAAGACTCAGTGGGGCTTTGCCCTTCTCGATGGCTGAACGTTTGGGGGCCATTGACGTCGACGGCGAAGTGAAGGAGAAGTAGTCGGAGTTGGCACAGAAGCTTTTCTCTCTTTTAAACAGTTGGAAACAAGTAAAAAATGAAAGAAAGAAGAACGGAAACTATTTATAGTTTTTCAAAAGTAACAGTTGCCTCAGATTGTGCCAAAAAATTAGGAGCTGATTCCTCCAAACGTGCAGTCAAAGCACCACTTGCGCAACTTAATTTTAAGTTCGAAATTCAAAGTATTCCGAAACTTTAATATTTTCAAATTTTGAAATTTTGAAGGGGGTCTTGTAGGTCCTAAAAATCAAGTTGCACCCATAAAAAAGGCAATAAAAATCAAATTGTGCATCCTTCAAATGAACTGCGCAGGAGACAGATTGCGCAACAACTCAACTGTGCAAGCTGAACTGCGCACCCATCCAAGCGCGCTAGCCAACATGGCAACGTCATCATTACCTGACACAAAATTAGATCTTTTGACAACTAACAGCTCGAAGAACGAAAAAACTGTTTATTTCTTGTGCCACGCCGCCATGACAGCTGTCTAGCGCGATCCAGCTGCCAAAAGCCAGCGCGGTCTGACAGCTCAACCTCAGCGCAATCCGAGTCTTCGCGCAACCCATTGGAAGCGCAGTCTGATGCTATCGCAGTTCAAGTGGCACAATCCATCAAGATAACTGACATTCTGTACGTGGCATACATGCCATCAATTGCTCACCACGTGGCAACCGTCTGTACACGACCAAGCGCATTTCAATCAAACAATGCCACGTGTCTCATACAGTTGGCCCACGATCGAGTAACTGCCAGTGCAGTTCGCTGCTTGCGCAGTCCAGTTCCTGCACAATCCAGAAATAACTACTAATTAGTTATTTTCCAAAACTCTATAAATAGAGTTTCAAGTCCTTCATTATGAGGATCAAATCATTCAAGATCAGCACTAGAGATCAGAAGTTCTTGCCAAAGTATTGCTGTATTCTTCAGAGGCTACCGTCTTCAAAGTTCACATAGTCCAAGGGATAAAGTGATCGTCTTCAGATCGGATTTATATAGTTGTACTTTCCCAGAATTCAATTGTAATCTTCTTACAAAGTTTGTGAAATAAAGAACACTTTTGTTTTTGCAAACAATATGAAAGTATTTTATTTTTGGTTGTTCATTCAGTTATGGACAATGTTACATACTCTTGCTCTTTTTGTACAAATACATATACCATTTGGAGATATAGTATGTATTGATAGTTCAAAACTATATTACTTATTTGGTCTGTTGAAATTGTGAGACTGGTTGTGAGACAACTCTTCTGGCCTTTTACTTGCTCTATAAGCCATGTCATTCTCGATTATTTCCATGTTGGTTTCTTGACAACATGTGTGTGCATTACGGCATGTTACTGTCATAGTGCCTCTCTTTTCTTATATGTTTCATTAGATGACTTATAAATGCATTGAATGCAGATTGTATATGATGATTTTGGTTTGTGTATTGGCTTTTTTAGTCGATTTTCTTTTTTGGACATAGAGAAAGTTGTGGTATCTTTACCGATTAGCAGTGAAGTTGTGTGATATCGTTGGTTTATATTTGACTGGTTTATAGCATGTGTGCATAGGCATTCTCATTCATTCAACCAATCAAATATGTGAAGGATCAACGATGAATTAAAGCTCACATGGTTCTATGAGTTGTTTCATTTTATGGTGCATGGAGGATGCATGGAGGAAAGCCTCGACGTTGGAGGATCAGTCGTGGATGCTTACTGGCTCCTTGTTGGTGGAACCAGCTTGAATGAGGTGGGCTCTAACCCATCTAATTACTTTTTCCCCATATAAGTCAGCCCACACCCCAGCTCAACTCGAATTTCTGATGCTGCCCTTGCAGGTAGAGCAATCCTATAATTTGGTACTCTCACTTTCCCTGGACTACAGACCATTTTACTATGGATGTCGGTGACATTGTTGCCATTAAAAAAGCTAAGAGATTTGTGGTTTTGTTTTGTTTCCGAAATTTCTAACATGTTATTGTTAAGTAAAATCATTTTTTTAAGTTCGTGGCAACAAATTAGACATGAACTAATTTGGTGGCAAAGCGCAAATAAGGTATGCAAGCTCAAGAAAATTTAAGTGCATATGTTTTCAAGTTGATATTGCATGACGACATTTAGCTTACCTCGTCAAATATTCTTAATAATTTGGTTAGTAATTTGGCTAGATTGTTAAACAAATAGACCAATATATGTGTCGATTACTTGTAAAATATAGTCGTTATAACTGAGGATAAATGAATCTAGATTGAAATCTTAGAGAGGTTGTGGAGCCTTGAACAGTCAACACTGAGTTGGTGGGTGGTTGCAACTTGCAAGAGGCAATGCACACCTCCTCTATTGTCCGTAAGGCGGGGGTTCAGAAGCGGTAGTCCTTGAATCTTTTCTTTTGTGTATGTATCTATTCAAAGAGTTTGGTCGCACTATTACAGATAGAGCTTCAATTTTTTGTAATTATAACTTTTTCAAAGTAATAAAATAACTTGTATGTAGAAAAAAAAGTTTGAACCACATTATCTTTTGTGTTCTTGTTTCTTTATTTACTTATACCACATTTATAACATGAGATATAACAAAGTATATAATTTAGTAATGTTAGGGATTGCATGACTCTTAAAAGAAAATTGAATAAAAGAAAAATATTATAGATATTTGTATAATCCTCCCACCTACCCCACTTTTTGTTAGTTTGTTGCATTTGCAAGATTTTCTTAATTCTCACACTTTTTTTTTTCATTCTTAGCACTTCGTTCGTTTCTTCCGTTTGGTCAACCAAGAGCACTTGACGTGGTCTCACTTGATTTGCAAAAATACAAATGTACCCACTACTTTTTATTGATTTGTTGCATTTAGGCCATGACTGCGGCTGTAGGAAGTCCGATGTTGAGTTAAGTGGAGGGTATGCAACCCAAATGAACTAACCAAGATGGATTTAAGTTGAGTGGAAGGTACATTTGTATTTTTTGCACGTCACATACTCTTGTTTGATCAGACGGAAAAAACGAACGGAACTATTAAAGTTGAAAAAAAGTGTGAGAATTTAAAAAATCATACAAAATGCAATAAACCAATGCAAAGTGGAGAGTTTATACAAAACTAGTAAGAGCACGTGCGTTGCATGTAAAATAGTTTTTCTTTTTTCTAATATTACCAAAATAGTTTAAGTATTTAAATTTAAATTAAGATTTGTTTTATATATATTTATATTTTAATTAAGATTTATAGAAATTTAATTTAAATTTATTATAGATATATGTGAATAAAAGAGAGGGTATTCGGTTGTGCCGAAAAAAGAAAAAAAAGTTTAAAATTTTACCTTTCGTAATTTTTAAATAAAATAAAATGGTCTATAATATAATACGTCTTAAACGGCTCAATCTAGAGCCGTTTTGAACCCCCCTTTATTAGTGGAAGATAGCCCAAAATCATATAGCCCACCCAAGAATTTTTTTTGTTTGTTGTTCTTGTTGTACTTTGGCATGTCGTCATTATGAAATTCAATTTCCTAGTTTTTTTTTTTTTTTTTCAAATTCCTAGATTCATGTGAACCAAACATCGTGAGTCGGTCGAAAAAGACCCGGTCCAAACCGGGCCCTCTCATAAAGAACCCATCTACCCTCCTCCAATCCCTCATCGAACTCCTCTCGTCTTCCCCACCAAAACCCTAACCCCACCTAAGTCGGGACGAACCGCCATGGAGGAGGAGGAGAAAATCGGACCCTTCCGGCGGACGTCGAGCCGGACGAAGAAGATAGCGGGAAAGATGGCCGCAGCCCTCGCCAGCACCGATAATCGAACCCAGGTCCACTCTCCACTCCTCCTCCTCCTCCTCCTCCTCCTCTTGATTCGTAGAGGAACAATCCATATTCGTTTTTTTAATATTTGAAATTAGGACATAAACCCTCATTTTGATTGCACATTCTTGCTGTAGCGGTTTGAATGTCTCAGGAAATCGTTCACTCATGGATGAAACTGAAGAAACTCTCAAGTTAATTCACACTTGGAACTGGAACTTTCGACAGGCTTTAACTTATCGAATCAACTGAAGGCTTCTTTAATAAGTAAAGAGATATCACATCCACTGAAATAATGCACCATTTGTAAGTAAATACCGTAAAATTTCCTGGATTTGCAAGTTGCAACCTAAACTATTAAAATTAGCAACTTGATATCCTAAAGTTTTACAACTAGCAACCTAATATCATGAACTTTCACCAATTTGCTACTTGCTACCTTGGGTTGGTAAGGTAGGATATCACTAAGAAATATGAAAAATATGAAGGGTACCATTTTGTCAACACGGCAACGAGGATAACAAGTTGCAAATTTGGAAATGTTCAAGGTATTTTAGTCAAAAATCTGCCACATCAATCTGATCCTACACGGGGAACTGGCCTGAGCCTGAGCTGGCTTTGCAATAATGGGCTTGATCTTATCCTGGCTTCATTGCATCAACTTACTTTGCCTGATTTTGTTCTTGTTGTGCTTTTTAGTGGCTATTTTAAGTGCCGTTGATATTGCTGTTTATAGCTGATTTGGCTGCTCTGTGTGCCATTTCAACATGGAGAAATAAAGGCTTTGAGCTCCAATTCTGCTCATGCGGTGGGCTATAAAGATATTTTCCTACAAAAAGGTTTCTAAACTATCAAGTCTGTAGTTGTTGTTTTGGATTTTCCTGAAGAGCGAAGAGAAAATTGAAATATTTTTATATTAAACTAACCGACACTTGGATCATAATGTTACTACGGACGGCACAAGCTTCATTTCTTTTGATTTTCAGACATTTTTTTTCAAGCTGAAAATATTTGCCCAGTGTGATCTCGAGAAGAAGCCATCGGAAAAATCTTGAGTCGGAAAAGAGCGTTTCTTGGTGTAAAGATTATGAGGAACAACTTCTATTTTGGTCATCATAATAGAAAGACCTGACAGTGAACAATCCATGCCAGTCTTATCTCTACGATTATCAAATGGATCGTTGACCTAATTCCTGACAAGGGTGTTGGATATTTCCAGCTTGCCTCCAGTTTGTCATGTAATATCCTATGAACTCAACATGACAAGTCTTGTTTATTCTATTAGGCCATCTCCAATGGGGATTTCCAAAATTGAGTTTCTATCCTACTTGTCATTGCACTTTAAGGAAATATCTATCCTAGTTGGTAGGGTTTCTATATAGAAATTGCACCAAAAAAAACACTCCAATGGTTCTCCATTTGTATCCTACGTGGCAACAAATAAAATGATCAATTTAATGATGTGGGGTCCAATATTAATTGGTATGAGAAATGGAGAATTTTTATGATAGTATAGAAACTCTCCATCCTACATTACCGTCACATAGGATAGAAATTGGGATAGAAATCATGGTTGGGAGAATTTTTTTCTTTCTTCTAAAATTGGTATCTACCATAGAAATAGGGAGATAGAAACCCCCATTGGAGATGGCCTTAGAAGCCTACACAACAATGTGATCAAGTGTCCCTGTGAAACGATGACAATTCTAAAAGTAAAGAAAATTAAAGGATAATACACCTTTTTCTCATTTGCTAATTTTCCTACTTAGTGCTATGTTTAAATCCATTCCTATCAGGCAAGCTTATTTGTTCCACTTTTCTTGTAGAAACCACAGTTTTGACCTTAACTTCGTATGACATTTCGAGGAAATGTGAAATTATTACACATATGGTTCATACATTTACTTTTCTTCTTGGTTTGATCTAGTTTAATTTTAATCCAAAGAAGTAAATCCGTATAGTGCAGCCAACCCCTCTAGGCTTGGAAAATCTAAATTGGCATAATGAATACTAATTGAATGGTAAGGATTCAGATGATTGTCTGGAGTTTTTATTGTGTTTTGATCGTCATTTGCTTATCTTCTGTCAGTACAGGCAGCACTCGCACGCTTAGAGGCTCTGGAAAATGATAATGCTGGAAGTGATGTAGTGGAAATTAATGATGATGGTGATGTTTCTCTAGATGACGACGATCAAGGTTCTTCACATTCCTTCCTATCTTTCTAAGCAGCAGAAATTGTCAATATGGAAAAGTGCACTAATTGTAATTAATGTTGATATTTCTAACTTCTAAGTGAGTATATATATTGATTGCTGAAAATCAAGGTTTGAGGTAAACATTTGAACTCGCAGGCTTGAAAGATATGAACAAATTAATATCCTCGTGCTTTTGGAGTTGGATATAATTAAGGCATGATGGTGTTGTATCTTTGAGAAACAGTGTTTAGAATCCATGACTGATATAGATAAATACATTACTACTCTAGATATGGTATTTCAGTTTATGCCATGATATCTTACTTTTTAAATGGGTAAAGTTTCGAGTCATTTACTGAACTTGAACAAGCATGTTTATGGTTTTGTACTTCCAGAGTTGGATGGATATGCCCAAGTCATCATTATGTGTAATGGATTCTACTATCTACATTTCCTTTTCTTTTTTCATAGATAAGATATGAGATTTTAGGTGCCACATGTTAATAAAAGATTCTCACAGGAGTTTGCATCGTGGCTACTTGGATCACTACTTAATTCATATGTAAAGGTGGCTTGTGTCCTTTATCAGATGATTTCTCCCTCCCCCTCTTTCCCATATCGGAAGGTGACTATTGGGTATTGGTGGTGGCAAGCCTTGATTTTGTTCCAAACTTTGGTGTCATTGACAGAGTAAATGAGATATAAAAAACAAAAGGCCTCGTCAGGGGATATTTGTTATTATTGATGTCATAGATAGCTCAGTACTTTGATTGACTTGAAGCCTTGAAACTGAATTCAGCTTACCGTGAAAATATCAAGCTTAGCTGATTACTACTCTTACCATGATTTGTTGGCTTGATTGCCTTCTGAACGTGCAAGTCAAATCGGCATGTTGTGGTTGGAATGAACTTGAATTTAGATTTACCGGGCATTTGCATGATCATCTCAGCACATTCTCAACTAATGTCCTTGGCTTGATCTTGTTAACAAAAAACGAAGCAATATGTACCCCAGGCTTTAAATTGAGACTCTAGCTCAGCTTTCTTGGCTTAATATTTGGAATTACCATTAGTTGGATTGAAGTTTCTAAAACACTTAGCATATGATAGTGCAAGTGGACTTGCCTTTGATAATAATTTTTGACAATCTTCCTAAGGATGTACATAAATTTTTATCACAATTTTTAACAATTGGAAAATTAAAGTAAGCTCATAGAAGGCTAGTGATTGTGGTGGTTCATAATCCTAAATCATAGAGTTACATTCTTAGAAAGCTTTATGCTTAGCCAATTTTGTTATGCAAAATTCCAGATACTCCCAAACTATAGTATAAAAAGAAGTGCTTAGGAAATTATGCAATAATATCCCTCTTTTTTTTTTTTCCCTGCTTGTTCACTCACTTCTGTAATTGTATTTTCTCTCTTGTTTAATTTACTATTATGCACTTCAGCACTTCCCTACTACTAGATTTCTTCCTGATGCTACAAACCCCTGACGTGATATATGCAGCAGTTTCTTGTATACATGTGAGACACTGTTCCTCAAAGTAGATAATTCATTGTATAAATTCATTTTACTGGTTTGTCTTAGGGGCTGCACCCAGTTTCTGCCTTTCATGTTCTAAATATCGCATCATCTTGTTGTCGTTTCCACAACAAAAGGGATCCCTTGTTTTTTTTTATTTTTCTGAAACTATTAAGTAAATTATTTATCTGTATACCTTCAATTTACTGGATTGGTGTTATGTGCAGCATGGAGCTTATGTTTGTCATTTTCTCAATATCGTACCATCTTGTTGTCATTTCCACAACTATTAGAGCCCTTCTCTACAAGCCTTGTAACAACAATTTTATTTGGTAGCCTCCTAATGGTAGTCTGAAAGTGTAGTTTTCATGCCAATTTAACTACTGGGGTTACTGGTGATTTTAGAATCTTTCTGTTAGATCGGGTGTAGTTCAGCCATTGTTACAATACTTTAGCATTACATACTCCACATCGGTTAGCTGTCCTCATCTTAGATATTTCAGATACATGATTAACACCTATAATCTATGTTGTTAGTATTTTGCGATACACAATATGTATCTTACGGTACTATGTGATACAACCTCCAAATGATATGATTTGTTGGACAATACGAGAGGCGCAATACACTTTTTATACAGTAGGATATGGTATGTATCACCCAATAGAGTATCATCCTATAGGAAAATTATCAAGTTACCAGATTTTATACTGGTTTAAGTCGACCTTAAGTGGTTTAGAAATTTATTTTATATAACTCACCATTACAACTTTGAAACTCAGTTCCAAATATCCATATGATGTTTTAAATCTAGTCACAACTGCTTTGTTCAATCTTCTCTTCTGAGTGAACTCCTTGGATGAGGACAAGGTAGTCAAAGGCGTACTCGAGGAGCAAAGAGTCCGTATCGTCCTAGTCGCACTTAAGCGTGTTTCCGAGCGAAGCGAGGTTCGAAAATAGAAATTAATAAAAATACACAAATAAATAAATTAGTAATGTAGGAAATAAAACCAAATGACATTAAAATCAACAAAAATATGTTAAAACATAATCACGTGAACTAGCAGAAAAGACAGTAGCAGTCAACAGAACTAATAAGAATTTGTATTCTCTCTACCACGTTTTTAATAGATTTTAGTTTTTCTAGTTCAACTATAGCCAACTTTAGCCATGGAATGGGCTACCTTCCTCCTACTTGTATGAGGTAAGGGCTATCTCACTGTCTCAGTTTTTTTTATAATAAAACAAAAAAAATTTCATAAGATGCATCTTTTCTTAGTTGTGCCTTAGGCGTGCCTTGGGTGCACCCGAAGAAAGGTGCCTCGCCTAGTGAGGCGCAAGGCACGCCTTTGATTACCATGGATGAGCGTCGCCTTTATGGCATCCTTCATCAACTTCCAATATCTCTAATGACAACATCTCACACCCGGAGGGATGTCAAACAACTCGGTTAACTATTTTTTAAAAGAAGTTATTTTGTTTCTATTTCTAATTATTTTTTAATCTTTTATTTTTTAATATTTCTTGTGTGTTTTGGGGTTCAATTTTCTCAACTGGGCTCTTTCATTACCAGTTCTAGGGGTTTTACAAATTATATGGAGTTTAGAAACTAGAATGTTCTAGAGAATATTATTTGAATGCCAATACAACGATTGCTAAGTTTAATTCTTATTGATGCAATGATGCTATACTTATGAATAACACCATCATGTAATGTTGACGTAATATTTTTTTGTGCTTAAATTATTGACTTTATGGTAAATTGCCACTAATGCTAGATAATGCTCCTTATTATCGCTCAATATATAAAGTTATCCACATATGTAGGGTTATAACTTATATCAGTTTCCAATCAAATTTTCTATGAAACAATGTATATTATGAATTTATGATACGCGGCACGATGAAGTGAATCAACGCATGATAGGTATCTCTTTTTGACAATCTAGCCTGTAATATGTTTGCAGTGTACATAAAGAAGCAGTCGAAGAATACAAAGCGCAAGACGCGACAGGCAAAAGCATTAGAGAATGCAAAGAAAGCTCCGAGGACATTCTTGGAGATGATACATGAAGTAAGTGAAATCCCCATCTTCTCTTTGCTATCTTGTAAACTTCCGTATTGACAGTTTAGGATTCCTTTTCGGATTAGTAAGTACACTTCATGAAAAGGAAGCCACCCTCATATTACATGTACTCTCCTGTCTTGTAACACATAACAATGATAGGTGAACTTAAAGATTTAATTAACAATCATGGGTAGTGATTCCATCAGGCGTGTTGGATTGGGTTAGGTAGGTCCTAGTATGACCAGATCCAATTCGCTTGAATCAAACCTCCATAGTTGGTGTTCAGATTCCTGGAGTACTAAATTTTGGTCATAAGGATTCTAATATCCTTTATGGTGTGTTTGCTATAGCGTGTGGATCCTGGCCTGCTAGAATTGTTATGCGTTCAGCTGAATGCTTCGTAGTACTTTTTTTTTCATGTGATACAGTCGTCAATTTAGTTCATATCATATCACTTGGAGACCATGGTAGTCAAAGACGCGCCTCGCAGAAAGGTGCAGCAGCTGCGTCTCGCACCTCACTAGACGGACGCCTTTCTCTAGGCGCACCCAGGACATGTCCAAGGTGTGTCTTCAGTAAGGCCAACCAAGAAAAGGTGTGCCTAGACGCCCTTATGGTTGTTTTTATATATAATACAAAAAACTTTGAGACATGGAATTAATCTTTACCTCATACAAGTGGGAGAGAGAGGGCCCTTTCCACGGTTGCCAAAGTTGGTTGTTATAGTTGAACTAGAAAAACTAAAATTTACAAAATCGTGGTAAGAAGAATACAAACTCTTATTAGTTATATTAACTGCTATTGCTATTCCTGTCTTGCTAGTTCATTCGGTTATGTTTTAACATGTTTTTGTCGGTTTTAATATGTTATTTAGTTTTATTTCTTACATTACTAATTTTTTATGTATATTTTTATTATTTATTATTTTTGTGCCTCGTTTCGCTCGGGTGCGCACCTTAAGTGCGCTTTGCTCCTCGAGTGTGCTTTGCGCCTTTGACTACCTTATTGGCACGGTAGTCAAAGGCGCGCCTCACAGAAAGGCACATCAGTTGTGCCTCACTCCTCACTAGGCGAGGCCCCTTTCTCCGGACACGGCTTTCAGCAAGGCGCAACCAAGAAAAGACACACCTTCTAATTTTTTTATATATATACAATAAAATTTGAGAAATGAAAATAATTCTTGCCTTATACAAGTGGGAGGGAGATAGCCCTTTCCACGGTTGTCAAAGTTGGGTACAATTGAACTAGAAAAACTAAAATTTACTAAAAATGTGGTAGGGGAATACAAACTCTTGTTAGTTCAGTTGATTACTACTGCTATGTTAGTTCACTTGGATATGTTTTGACATATTTTTGTTAGTCTTAACATGTTATTTGATTTTATTTCTTATATTATTAATTCATTTATGTATATTTTGATTATTTATTATTTTTGCGCCTCGCTTCGCTCGGACGCACGCCTTAAGTGTGTACGCCTTGGACGGTATGGACCATTTGCGCCTCAAGTGCGCGTTGCGCCTTTGACTACCTTGCTTATTGGATACTTACACCTTCATCATTCTGCCAAGATGTATGAGGCCTACTATCCAAAATCATAAGTGGTACTCCATTGACAATTCTTGCGTGAAGGAATGTCTGTAGAGCTAAATATTCATTAGTTTCCCGGTAGTGTACTCTTTGTCTAGAGTGAGATTGATTTGGTGGAAATATGCATGGGACAGACACTTGGACAGTGTTCTAAATGGCGGTTGAGCCGGCCGTCCAGGCGGCGCTTAGGCGGTGTCCCTCCACACCGCTTTTGCGGTAGCCGTGGAGTAGACGGCCAATGGAGGTTGGGGGCGTAGGCGGACGCCTAGGCAGAGCAATACCTAACAAGATGTTTTGGGCAAAAGCTTTTTTGCAAGCATTAGGAGCCTATGGAAAAGTAAACCTTCATAAATCTTCGTTCTACAATTTAGTTATGCATGAAACACCCTTAAAATATACATATTATGCAAAAAACAGTGATAAAATAGTAAAAACAATGTCCAAAATATCAACCGTCTAGGCGGTAGGCGGACTCTCTCCGCCGCACACAAGCCTACCACCGTTTACAACCTTGCACTTGGATAGCAGGGAATTGCATAAGGGTGAAACGTCTCGCCATTGTGCCAGGTTCGTTTTCATGATACAGTAACAACGAATAATGCCATTATCCACTACAGTCACCTCAAGCAGTTCGTGAAGGAGTTTAAATGGACTGTCCATTGATGAGATGTGGACATCTTTGGATGTTGTTGTGCAATTTGTGTTGGATCTCGCATACTATCAAGTGGAAGGCTGTGTGACTTTTTTGGTTGAAAGAAAATAAAAGTGGGTAAGCTCAGCCGGTTGCATGGAAAATTTTGAAGTTTGACAACCTCCACATATTTTAAAGGACAAATAGCGAAAAGTACCTCTAAATTCCTGCAAAATTGCATTTCTATACTTTATTATCTAGGAAATATATGCATCCAACTTAAAGTTGGAATTTGAGTACCCTCCACCAAGTTGTAAACCATCCTCTCCAATAGTCCTGTCTTTTGGTTCGGTATAATGATGCCACATATATAAATTATTATTAAACATGATAGGGAACTAATGGAGGAAATGGTTGAATAGTCAAGCAAGGTTCAAAGTATCGGCCGATGCTGATACGTATCAGCCGTATCGGGTTTTGACCAAGTTCGATCCGATACTGACTAAAAATATCAGTATCGACCGATCTTGGAGGAAAAAATATTGTACCGGTCTGTATCGGCCGATACGTATCCGAAATGGACCGATATAGAAATTAAAAAAATGCCAGAAAATATCAAAAACAAATATTATCCCTTCCAAATGTAGATTTCTGACAAAAAAAGTAGATCACGTCAAATCCCGTCGAGAGAAATCAATAAGGGAAAGTGGTAACAGTTACACTAAAAACTCTATAATAGATGATAAATTCTTCACAAATAACACCATCACCAACAACAAAACATAAATTAATCAGATTTAGATATTACCTCATTTTCAGAAGGTAATTGGGACCCTTTCTTTATCGTCATCGTTGTGCTTGAGATCTATCCACACCCTTCTCCGCCGTCGCACCGCGTGCTCGAGATGGGCACACCGCCGCCGCTTGTGCTCGAGATGGGAAGGTAGAGAGGGGAGGGAAAATTGAGGCATAGAGGAGATCTCTCTCTGTCTCCTCCTCCTCTCCGTTAGGTTTTCTGAGAGGAACTCGAGATCTCTTTCTCCTCTCCGTTAGGTTTTCTGAAAGTAGAGGCGGAGAGGAGAGGGGAGAGGGAGAAGCGGTTGTGATCTGTTTTCTCTCCTCTCCCATTGTATCTTCCATTTTATTATTGTATCTAACTTTATATCATAAACTATTTTTTTTTAATAAAGAATAACATAGAAAATACTAATTTATTGACATAGAAAATGCTTAAGTAATGCATAAATATGTAACTATTTTTTCTAAATTTGTACTAACTTATTAATAATTATTTAATATAGTCGATACCAAAAAAATTCGATACTCCGATCCGTTACCGCCAATATTGCCGATACTACCGATACCGATACTCATACAAATTGTCCGATACCGATACCGATACCGATACTTTGAATCTTGAGTCAAAGGCTTGCTAACTGTTACTATCTTGAAATGGGAGGTACGTTAGCCTTAGAAAGTAAAGTACACAGTTCTGCAATTAAGTCTATTCCAATTCCAATTAAAGTAAAGAGTCGATGAGCTCTTATTGGAAAAGGTTTGGGGTTGTTGCAGTTAAATTCCGATTCACATAAGGGCCCTTTGAGCATGAATATCATCTGGGATACCGGAACTGAAGCGTTTGGTCTATCAATAAACATCCTTAAGATGTTTCCTCCTTCCTGACTGTGGCAATAGTGTATCAAACGAACTTCAATGAGACATTACTTTTAGGTTAAATGCAAGTGGAGTGGCAGGCACTTTAATTAGGATGATCTGTGCTTTGCTTGCCATATATGTGAAATTAAGAGCAGGACGATCTCTATGGTTGAGCAAAGAGCAGGAAAGGCATGAGGCATGCCCCTGCATTGGGTGTCCGAGTTTCAGACGAGGAGTCTTTTGCTCAAAGGAGACCCTGGAACGAGTCACATGGTTGGAGAGTAGAGACAGATACCGGCCCTGGGGGCAGTTAGGAGATGGTTCAAAATATCGATCTACTTGCACGACAAGTGGGATGGGATGGCATGGCAAGGCAAGGGAAGGAGAAACCACATCTTCAGTGAAGAAAATGTGCTAGAGAGAGCTCTTTTGTGCAGCAATCAACAATAGAATGACTGGTACTATCATGTAGAGTAGTATGACTGACGTAGCGTGATAATGGAACGGGCTTACCTTCGTGCTTGGCAATGGCCAAGTCGATCGGTGATGATGATAATTGGACCACCGTTGCTTGGTGAGAGCGAAGCGGTGTCGCAAAAACTCCGACAGATGGCTTGGTGAGGGGTCCGCACGAAGGTTGTTTGAAAACCTCAAGCCAAGGGCTTCCAAATTCACGGAACTGTCGAGTCCACGACCAAGAAAAGAAGAGAATAAATCTCAGAACTTAAAGAATAATTTTATTAAATAAAAATTGTTGTCTAATTGTATACAGAATGTGCCTATTTATAGGTCTTTTATGATAACATAATCTTAATAAAAAATAATTCTAAATATAATCAAATAAAGATAAAACCTATCCTAATAAAAGATAGAGTCAAAATAAGAGTCCTAAAAGAAATAAGATTCTTAGGGTCCGGTCCGTTTGTATAGGTTTTTTGAAATTTCTTTCTGAAAACAATTTTCTGAAAGTAAGTTATGAAGTTATTTTTTGAGTATAAAATTTTAATTTTATGTTTGGTTACTTTCATCTAAAAATGGTTTTGAAAAACAAAAGTAAAATTCTATTTGGTAGATTATTTTTTGAACTTTTTTAATTTTTTTATAAAATAATTATGAATGTCATGTGTCCATAATCATTTTTGTATCCGATACGGTCACAACAATTTCGAGTCTTGCCATCCTTTCGGAGCTGCTGCTCTTCCTCGGAAGCTCCACCTTAACCCAACATCTCGGATCCTTTAGACCTCCTCCAGCGCGCCACCGCCTTTTGCGTCGACCGGACCACCTCCTACAAGTCGATATCACTGTTGACAAAGAACTGCGAATGAAGCACGTCGGCAGACAGAACGTCGACATCGACCTCACGTGTCACGCCATGGCGCAGCCCTCGAGGTGGACAACACATCAACATCGAGCCTCCGCTGTCCTCGAGCTTGGATCCACCGACGTTACTGAGTATGGACGACCTCGAGGTTACCGATGACGACGAGGGGGACCTGCTTCCGCCGTCCACATCTGCTCAGTTCACTCGGTGTGGAGGAGGAGGTCGTATGACGCGAATCTCGAAGGAGGAGCCGGTTGGGGCTTGAAGGGGACCCGCCTCCGCCGTCTATGTCATCGTCGACGAGCCTGGACCCACCTCCGTCGTCCGTGTCAGCTCAGGTCCTCGGTGTGGAGGACGCCTCTGCCGTTCCTGAGATGGAAGTAGAGGAAATGAGGAGAGAGCATTGAATTAAAAAGCGCGCCTAGGCGCAAGGCGCAGCGATGCGCAGGGACAACGCCTAGGAACAAGCCAGGTGCACCACCTTAAAAAAGTGCACGTCTAGTGTAGAAAGGCGCAGGCTCCAGGCGCTCAACAAGGCGCGCCTAGGCGTAAAGTTACTTATATATATATATATATATATATATATATATATATATATATATATATATATATATATATATATAGTTTATGGGCTTTATTGGAGAGTATAGAAATTATTGTCATTAATATTATTGTGGGTTTGAGATTGTTTTCTAAATTAGAATGTACTTCTATATTTAAAGGCTTATATATATGTGGTTTGTATATTATATGTATATAGTTTGGGTTATTTATATCTAATGCGCTTTTAGATTGTTATATATATATATATATATATATATATATATATATATATAAAGAATAATTTTGTGCCTATAATTTGTGATATTTTCAAGGAATTTGGACTTCTATGTAGCTAAGTTTTTAAATGTAGATATTTTTTACATATAAAGAAAAAAAGTGCGCCTAGCTTTCAAAAGGCGCGCCTTGAGCCTTGCGCCTAGCGCTTCAGGCTCTAGGAACCTTTGCGCCTTGGTGCGCCTTTCGCCTTTTAAAACTATGAGAGAGAGAGAGAGAGCTGGGTTTCGGTTTTGAGGAGAGGAGGAAAGGGGGTGGGTCCCACAAACTTTGTGAAAACTGTTTTGAGAAAACAAGTTTTGGCTCTTATCTAAAAGTGAAGTTAAAACTTGCTTTTGAGAAATTCTTTTGGAGAGTACATTCAGAAAATTTGACTCCCAAACGTTATTTGCATTTTACTGTAGCATTTTTACTCCAGAAGTGATGTTTAAAATTACAACCAAACAGGGCCTTAACAACTCTAAAAAATTAAAGCTAAAAAAAGGGAAAGAAAAAGAAATCTTAGCAGGAATCGAAGAATCGGAATCAGAATCTACGCTACATTAGTCTCCCCTGCTTCGAGAACTCGCCCTTGGTTCTTCTCAAAATAAAGTGGTTCGTCATGTGGAAAATACTCATAAAGACTGACGACATTAAATATTGGGGATATCTGCATGTCTTTATGCATTATGTTATTGACGTTACTATAGTGCTGAAGTTGTTGATGAATCACCGGTAGAAGTTGGCGAGATCATGGAAGCTTTGAACTTCAGTCATTGTCTTTGGAGTAGGCCAGTTGCGAATTGCTCGAATATTCTCTTCATGAACATTGAGGATATCGACGCTAATCACAAATCCCAAGAAGATGAGTTGTTTGGTAAGGTAGCTACACTTCTTAATTCGGAGAAGATTGAGAACTTCCCTGAGGTGCTTCAGATAATCAGCTTGGCTTTTGCTATAAATCAGGATATCGTCAGACTATGAACTTTCCTATAAAGGACTTCAAAACTTGATTTGTGAGGCGCATGAATGTGCTTGGCACATTCGAAAGTCTGAAAGACATAATGAACCATTTGTAGAGTCCTTCTCGCGTCTTGAAAAGTGTTCCATTCTTCACCAGGTCTGATCCGAATTTTATGGTAACATCTCTTCAAATCGATCTTTGAGAATATGGTAGACTCTGCAAGCATATCCAATATGTCATCTAGTTGAGATATGAGGAAGTAATACCTGATGGTGATGCGATTGATAGTCCGACTGTCGATGCACATATGCCACGAGCCGTCTTTCTTTGGCACAAGCTCATATCCATGAGCTTTCGTCTCTGAGGAGATATTTATATAGATAACATACAAAGAATAAGGTGACCATGAAGTTGTTTGAAGAAAATGCATATCTGTAGGATGATCACTGCGAGGTTTGTGACGAGGTCTGCCATCGGCAATGTGAGCTTTCGATATTAGTGAATTCTTTAGTGCTATGTCGAATTAGAGTCTCTTGCTTAGTCATTTTAGTACATTCGAGAGAAAAGAAAGGTGAACATGATGATAATGAAAATGATGGCCTAGTTGACTCAATTGAAATTCTTTGTTTATCGTGTAAACTTTTGCTAATATTCCTTTTCAGAATTATCTCTGGAGAACATGCACCATGTTCTTGAGCGTCATCTTCGAGAAGGACCTCTTCTTCTCTTGGGTGGACTGAAGAATTCATCTCATTAGTGTCAGCAATGGTTTTATCGAAGATTATCGTGTCCTTCTCTTCACTTAATCCTGTTTCTTAATTAGAAACCGGTAACATCAACTCTTCTTGAGGGTTTGAAGATTTCAGCTCAGCATTTGAATTGGTGCATCCGACTTTGATATCTTCTTCTCAATCTCATTGTCTTTATTTTCAACAAGCAACACTGGTGTCCTGAGGAGAAGCTGTTGTGGGAACGGTCGAGCTCTTTTTGTGGTTGTTGACTAGTTTTTGGAACATTGTCCGGTGCTAATAGAAGGAGAGTGAGACGTCGTCCATCTTTGAAGGAAGGAATATGTGTTCTCTTCCCCGGTACGCGACATTTTTGTTAGATGGCTACGGCCGACCGAGGATGATGTGGCAATAGACCATGTCGACAATATCGAACGTGACTTTATCTTTGTAGGTCTTTTCAATGAAGAAGGATATGCGACAAACTTCAGAGACGACCATGTTGTGGTCCTGTTGAATCTACCAATCTTATATGGAGTCGGATGTGCTTCTTTAGCCAGTCCCATCTTCTCTACTATTGCTCTTGAAGCAATGTTCCCTGTGCACCCACTATTAAGTTGATGTCGCATAGTTTGTCTTTGACCTTCCACCTGGTTCGAAAGACATTGTGGCGCTGCGGCGGTCCTTCAATCTTTGGGTCTAGAAATAGTCGTCTAACGATACACACTGGCTGTTCAAACTCCTCACGCGTTATTGGTTTCTCCATTGTTGTTTTGCAAAAGAAAATTTTCAAAAGGTTTCTAGAAAATTGGAATCCTCGATCTGTGTGGCTCTGATACCACTTGACGCAGCGTGATAGCGGTACGGGACCTACCTTCGTGCTTGGCAATGGCCAAGTCGATTGGTGATGACGATAATTGGACCACTATTGTTTGGTGAGAGCGAAGTGGTGCCACAAAAACTTCGACGGATGGTCTGGTGAGGGGTCCGAACGAAGGTTGCTTGAGAACCTCAAGCGAGGGGCTTCCGAATCCACAGAACAGTCGAGTCCACGACCAAGAAGAGAAGAGAACAAATATCAGAACTTAAAAAAAAGTTTATTGATTAAAAGTTGTCTAATTGCATACAGAATGTGCCTATTTATAGGTCTTTTATGATAACCTAATCTAGTAATCTTAATAAAAAATAAATTCTAATCCTAATCAAATAAAGATAAAATCTATCCTAATAAAAGATGAGAGTCAAAATAAGAGCCCTAAAAGAAATAAGATTTTTAACAACTGTAGAGTTGGAATTAATGGGATACCTCTATTAGTGAAAGAGTTATATATATATATATATATATATATATATATATATATATATATATATATATATATAGGAGAGGCTAACCCCTTTCACTATTATTCTAACGAGTGTGGGACTGAAGTCCAATACTACCCAATACTACTAATACTTAACACCCTCCCTCAAGCTGGAGCATAGATGTCAATCATGTCCAATATGTTACATAGAAATTGAACCCGATGGCCCAAAAAGGTTTCGTGAAGATATCGGCTATCTGATCACCGGTCCTCACATGGTAAAATTTTATCATCCCCTTTGTATAATTATTACGGACGTAGTGGATGTCGATTTTAATATACTTCGTCCTTTCATAAAATACATGATTGATAGCAATATGGATAGCAGACTGGTTATCACACCACAAATTTGTTGTTTTAGATCCTGCTTTTTCTTCCAATTCTTGTAAAAGATGCTTAAGATATAGCACATCTGCTGTGTCATGAGCAAGGACTCGATATTCTGCTTCTGAACTTGACCGTTGTATCATACTCTGCTTCTTGCTTTTCCACGATACTAAGTTTCCGCCAATAAATACCGAGTAGCCAGATATAGACCGTCTATCAGTCATGCTTGCACCCAAGTCAGCATCGGTAAAGCACTCAACACGAGTATGTTTATGATTCTCCATTCAAATTCCTTCTTCCGGATTCTTGACTAGATAGCACAGAATTCTGAGAAGTGTCTGCCAGTGTGAAACTCTTGGAGAAGCCATATAGTTGAGTTTTCCAATCAATCAGTCAGTCAGGCTTGCGACATTTAACGACGAAAAAAAATGTCTGGACGAGTCATAACTACCAAGTAGTTGAGTTTTCCAATCAATCGACGATACCGATCTGGATTGGTCATCAGGATCACCTCGTCTGGTAGTAACTTTGTCCCTGGATCTATGAGTGAGGTTGCTCCATTGGCTTACATCATTCCTACATCATTTAGTATGTCCCGCACATACTTCTCTGAGACATGACAATGTCTCGCTTACCCCATGTGACTTCAATGCCCAAGAAATAGTTCAACGATTCCATATCCTTGGTCTGAAATTGTTCTCCCATGAACTTTTTTAGTCCTGTAATATCCTGACTATCGTCCCCCATGATTATAATATCGTCGACATAGACACAAAGTAGTATCCTTCCAGCTGATGCATGTCGGTAGAATACCGAATGATCCTTCTTAGATTGACACATGCCAAACTGAGTAATGACATGTGTGAATCGACCAAACCACGCATGAGGTGATTGTTTAAGGCCGTCAGGGGCCTTCCGCTGATGACAAACCTTACCCTTCCTTGCAACGAAGCTGGAGGTTGCACCACATATACTTATTCTTCAAAATCCTCGTGGAGAAATGCTTTCTTGATATCCAGCTGAAGCAATGGCCAGCCATAGCGAACAACTAAGGCCAAGATAACGCGCACAGATGTCATCCTGGCAACTGGAGATAAGGTCTCAAAATAGTCCTCACCATATGTTTGAGAATATCCTTTAGCCACTAGATGAGCTTTTAGGCGATCACGAGTGCCATCCGGTTTTACCTTGATCACGAACACCCATTTGCAACTGACTGTCTACTTACCAGTAGACAAATCTATCAACTCCCAAGTATGGTTCTCCTAGAGTGCTTTCATCTTCTCTTCCATAGCAGCACGTCAACTGGGATGTTTGAGACTCTCCTCGACAGTATTGAGAATTTGACCATCGATAGTAGCTATCAAGGACTGAGTGTGGCTGGCAAGCCCTTTGTAGTTGTCAATATACAAGGGATGATTACACATGCACGGCGAGGTCGAGCTGGCGGAACAGGCGAAGGCGAATCAGTAGAGCTAGAGGATGATGATGACTATGTAGGCACTGTTTGCGATGTTCTTTTGGGTGACGTCGGTACTAAGTGAACCGGTATTTGCGAACTGTCGGACCGGGATACTGGCTCGATAGGGGAGGGCACTTTTAATTTTGGTTGAATAAGACTGAGTGTGGCTGACAAGCCCTTTGTAAATACCCATTTGCAACCGACTGCCTGTTTACCAATAGGTAAATCTACCAACTCTCAAGTATGGTTCTCCCAGAGTGCTTTAATCTCTTCTTCCCTAGCAGCACACCAACCGGGATGTTTGAACTCTCCTTGGTAGTATTGAGAATTTGACTTTCATCACTAGTAGCTACCAAGGATTGAGTATGGCTGGCAAGCCCTTTGTAGTTGTCAACATACAAGGGATGATTACGACATGCACGATGAGGTCGAGCTGGTGGAACAGGCGAATGCGAATCAGTGGGCACTATCTGCGATGTTCTTTTGGGTGACGTCGGTAATGACTGAATCGGTGTTTGCGGACCGTCGAACCGTGATACTGGTTCGGTATGGGAGGGCACCCTAAATTGTGGTTGAATAGAAAACAACAAGAAATCATCTTCTGGATAAATTTGTGGAACTGAATCCGAAGTTTGCGGAAGTGGAGGAAACTTAGTTTCAACGAAGGTAACGTCCTGAGAGAAAATATCTCTTCAAGGTAGAGGAGAAATACCGATACCCGTTTTGATTTTTTGGATACTAAAGGAAAATACATTGGATTGCTTTATGATCTAATTTTGAAAGTGTCAGCCGGGTATCTCGTACATAATACAAGTAACCAAATTTTTTGAGAGGAAACAGTTTTCTTCCGGGATATAATCGAGAAAAAAGGGGTAGAACCATTGAAAATCGACAATGGCATGCGATTAATAAGATAGCAAACGGTAAGTACCGCATCCGACAAAAATCTTTTGGGAGTACGTGCTTGAAACATAAGAGCACATGTTTCCAAGAGACGACGATTCCTACGTCCGGCCATACTATTCCGTTGTGGTGTGTAAGGACATGAAGTTTGGTGGATGATGCGATTGTCGGACAGATGAGTATTGAACTCACGAGATAGACCACTTACAACCGTTGTCATTTCGAAATCATTTAATTGGAACATAATTTTTTTTTTGATTTCGGCATAAAAATTGTACCAAATTTGAAATAATTCAGAGCGATTTTTCATCAGGTAAATAAAAGTGACATGTGAGTAATCATCAACAAATGTAATAAAATATTTGAAACCCATTATTGATTCATTCGGACAAGGTTCTTATATATCAGAATGTACCAACTCGAAAGGAGCGGATGCAAATTTATTAGGACTCGCCAGATAGGGAATTCGGTGTTGCTTAGCTAAATGACACGAGTCACAATGAAAAGAAGAAGGAACATCTAAAGATGGGTACATTTTCTGGTGAGCTTGGATTGATGGATGGCCTAACTGACAATGTAACTCGAAAGGATCGAATTTTACTCTGATACAGACAACAGAAGAAGGTATGTCAAACAGGCATAAGCCTCCAGCTACATATCCCTTACCAATAGTTTTCCCGGTCTTTAGGTTCTGAAAAATACAACCATCAGAAAAAGTGTTACTGAGCAATGCAAATCGCGAGTAAGCTGACTAATTGAAAGCAAGCTGAACGGATTTTCCAGTGTATGTAATACGAAATTGAGTGACAGTTCGAAAGAAAGACGGACGCTTCGTTTCCACG
>JANAVB010031019.1:5143629-5376129 GCA_029216955.1 Iris pallida | reverse complement strand
TACATCAAGATATTCATGCAGTCGGTAAGTACTCTATAAATTGAATATCCTTAAAAATATCTTTTATAATGCTTATAGGGATTTTAAACTAGTTCTTTTTTTTGCAGGTTACTTCTTGAATCCCAAGTACCAATATGCTAACGATGTTGTAAACGACGATGAGGTGCTAAATGGCTTCCACCGCGTCGTTAATAGAATGGTGAATGACAATGAAACACGCCTCAATATAAACAGAGAGGTAAGTATTGTTTGTATTGAATTTTTCATCTTTAAAATATTTAATATTTAATGTCATAACTTGTGTCATATCACTTTGTAGGCAGAAAGGTTTCGATTGAAAACTGGTGCATTCGGTTCAAATCAATTTCAAAGTGCTGTAACTCAATGTCTCCCTGGTAGTAATAGATAATAACTTAATACTTCAAAATATTTATTAGATAAAGTTAAATATTTACAGAAACTAACATATTTTATTATTTTTGTAGCTGAGTGGTGGTCCATATATGCTAGGGAGGATGCTCCAAATTTGACTCGATTAGCTGTACGCATCCTGAGTCAAACGGTGTCCTCCTCCAATTGTGAAAGGAACTGGACAACATTTTCTCTCATCCATACTCGCCCCCGCAATAGACTTACAATGGCGAGACTAGAAAAACTGGTTTTCGTCCATTATAATATGAGATTGAGGGTTCGAAATATACAAAGATCAAGAGATAATCAAAATGTTATAGATTTGGATGAGATATTTCACGATCAAGATCCACTCACAGTTTGGACTAGAGAAAAAGAAGCACCAGTCTTGGATGGTAGAGAGAATGAATGGTTAGATGATAACTTGGATATCGATCCACAAGATACTGCCGCAAATGCTCGAAGGCCTGAAAAAAGAAAGAAAACACCAAATGTACCATCTCGACAGGTCGACAGCGATAAAGACGACAGTACTGATAGTGGAGGAGATGGAGCTACACTTCCGACTGGTGTTTACCAGTCACATGACTATGAAAATCCTGGAGACCAGTCACATGAATACTCTGGAGACTGGTCAAGTGATCATCAACCTAGAGAGCACCGTGTGGATGATGTATATGCTGGAGGATCTACCTATCATGATGTGCCTACTCCTTCGGACAATTACAACACCACATATGATAGTTCATTTACAAGTTATTATCCATACAATACTCCAGAGGCAGAAGCCGCAGAACAACATTCTACATTTGATGGCCTCATGACAAGTTTTTTCAATGATACAGATATCAATCTCTACTATCCTCATAACCAACAACCATATCGGGACGATTACGATAATTACTAACCATTTTAGTGATATATTTGTATTCATTTGTATTCATTGTTTATATTCATTTCTTGTATTCATTCTTTTATTTGTACACTTTATGTACTTCATACATATTGTAAAAGATTTTTATTCATGAAATAAAAAGAAAGGGATAGGCCAGAGTCCCAATGAATTTTTCTGGCCAAGTGTTTTTTGTTGAAATTTTAAATTCAAAATAAATCATGTAGCTAATTTTATTTCCATATATTTTGAAACAAAATAATTGGATCATGGATTATATTGTAACCATTTGTAACAATGCATAAAACTAAAATTCTAGATATAAAATTATAAATAATTCTTTATTTACATAAATTTTAAAAATGTCTGAACAAATATAATTATTAATTATATAATATTGGATCTTGTGACTTTTGTCTCGTCCAACCATTTGCATTGCTTCTAATCTCTTGTGCCTCCCTTTATGCTTCTTAATTCGTCAAAATTTGAACCTGTAGTAATAAAACAATACAAGATTCAATTAGTACGAATAAACAATTAATGACATAGTAAAATTGAAACTAAAAATACGAAAATGAAGAAAAGTTGTAATCTTGTATAGTTGTATATCGCAGTCAAACCAATCACAAAGGATGACTATGTTTAAAAAACTTAAAAAAACTGCCGATACCGCCGAATACCAAAAATCCGATATATGTTTAAAAAAAATTCTATTTTTTTTAATAATTATTTAATCAATTAATGACATAGTAATTAGTACGAATATTCAATTAAAATAATTAAAAAAGTTAAAAATATTTAAATAATGCTTAAATATGTTTAAAAATTCCTAAATTTTTTACTAATTATTTAATATTGCCGATACTCCCGATACCAAAAATCCGATACTCCGATCCGATACCGCCGATACCGCCGATACTTCCGATACCGCTCCTCATACAAAATGTCCGATACCGATACCGATACCGATATTTTGAACCTTGGTTTGATGTAGATAGTGGTAGGATTAGGGTTAGGGTTTATGGACATTGGTAGCTTAGAGTGTAGAAAGACGACTAGGGTTAGGGGTGTGGGGGGGGGGGTGCTGACATGAAAAGGGTACGGTTGGAGGGGGGAGGGGAGCTGCTGCTGACGGAAAGAGGGGGGGGGGGGGTTGCTGACAGGAAGGGGTGGGGATCGTAGGGGCAGGATTGTGTGTGTTGGGGGGGGGGTGAATCCATGCTATATGTCCAATACTACTAATACTTTACAACAACTCTAAAAAAATAAAGCTAAAAAAAGGAAAGGAAAAAAAAAAAAAATTCCTAAAATGATTCGGAATTGGAATCCACGCTACATCACTGAGAGCCGTTATATGCCCTAAAGGTAATATTATATCTCTAGAGAGTCAAGTTTCCAGTATACAGTACAATTATGCTTACATATAAGGTACAAGTGTGCTTGTTTATTCTAATAGCAGAATGAGTCACCACCATGAATGTATGTGTTGGTTGAGCCAGGTGCATGGATAAGTTAGATGATTATACTTCATTAAGAATAAGTTTCAAGGGGCTATCTGAAGAATACATGAAATTGAAGGAGGCTTTCCAATTTTGCATTATACCTAGTCCAAACTAGTAATGTTACTGTAATGAGTTCCGGATGACCTAAGTGCCTCAAATTAGCTCTATTTGAGTTGCCATTTAGTCATATTCAAAGGATTTCATTCTATGATTGGATAGTCGTTGACAATTGCAAGGTATTAGAGTTTTTCCCCATCAAAAAGTAGCTTAGAAGCGTGGATTTGTAGTACGAAATCCTCAACTTTGTTTTCCTAAAGAACACAGCTGAGAAAGGAATCAAAATTATACTAAGACACTTGATGGATGCCTTGGATCAGTCTAGCCCTAGAAAACAAGCAGTTAGGGATGCAATTAGGTTAAATTGGACTCGCACCCAGCCTGGCCACTTGCATTCTCATTTTTACACAACATCGTGCCAGTTGCTTACATGATTGCCATAGCCACGCTTTTGTATGCATGTTGCTAATTGCTTCCTTTGCACTAGGCAAATCTGGAAGCTCTGCCACCACATGTTCCAACCTACTGGAGGGCAGCTGTGGGCCCACCAAGTGCTAGTTCTCGTCGTCATTTTTGCACAGTGTGTGGGTTTACCGCCAACTACACATGCGTGAGGTGTGGAGTACGATTTTGTTCTTGTCGCTGCCAGGTTATTCACAATGATACACGATGTTTGAAGTTTGTAGCCTGATAGTTGGGGCTGCTTACCAGTAGGCTTCCTCTTTCTGATCACCCATGCCTGCTGGACTGGTTGGAATAGGACTCAAAAGCACAGATCTGGCTTCTCTCCAGCCTGCAAATATTATAGTATTAAACTTTTACTCGATGTGAATATAACCAGGCTTGTGTAGTGAAGGCTTGACTTTCTTTGTAAGATATTTATGTCAGCTGAGACCATTGTTGATGAGTGGGTTTCGACTTCAGGCTGTCAGCTCTTTTATGTTAACTTTGTATATTTGAAGCACAAACAAAGACTGTTGATGAAGATTCAGCTTCTTTTGTCCATGCAAATTGCAGTGTGTAACATGAGCATATATAAGCAACATGTACGAAGTTCTTAACTATTCTGTAACAGCAGATATCATAACAATACGAAGTTGTTCCTTATTGGTATGAATGTGATAATTATGAAATCGATTATTTGATTGAAGTAGGTTTACATGAGTAGTTTCACTCGTTTGGGGGTTGGTTTAGATGGTTGTTCTTTTCTGAAGATTCTTGTCCAATACCCAGATTCTTTTAGTTAGCTAAATCTGCATAATCTAAATGCTACTTTGTGTTGTTTATTCTCAATTTGAAATCGTCTTTGTAGCTGTAATCAATCTTAATCTCATGATTAAAGTGTACTTGCATTAAGCCAGTTACCTATCATTACTTAAGTATCTCAATTGCAGATTTTCTTTTCCTTCTCCTTCTTAAAGCATTGTCATTAGGCAAATGTTAAGGCTCTACAAAAGTTAACAGAGGCAACACACTTTTGGCCAGGATTGTCAATTTTTTTGTCGTCTTTACTATTTTAGGATTGTCAATAAGATTTTGGTAGTCCTGATTTTGCCAATTTTGGATATGCAAATACCGCCAAAATTTTGGTAATGTGTTGTTCCCTTATAATTATTGTAGTGTCCTTAATATTTGCTGTTGCTTTTTTTTTTTTTAAGTTAGAGATGTGGGCTAAGCTATCATATTCTGTTTTATACTACATAACATAAGGAAATGTTGGAATTTTTTTTTTTTAAATTTTTAGTTCTTGAATTATAAACCAATAACATACGGTGCCAGTCACTTGAAACTTAAAAACTCTTGATAGCACAAGTATTTTACTGATGAATCAATTGCACAGTACATGACCAATCTTAAAACTCAGAAGCTCCAAATTCTTGTCATGACCCCTAGACACATGAAACAAAAAATATGAAAAAGGAAAGAGAACAAAGCACAAACAGATTAATGTAGCAACGTAATATTACTCCAAAATGGCTATTTCTTTCAGTCCTCTCTAGCACAGGGGAAGGTCCTCCGGAGGCTCCTCCAAAGTCTGCAGCTCACCCTCTCCGTCTTCCACCAGGAACGCCATCGCCAGGCCCCAAGTGATGTGAACATCCAGATGGCAGTGCACCAGCCAGACCCCGGGGTTATCCGCGACGAACCGGATCACCGCCCAGCCGTTCACGGGCACCCCGACCGTGTTCCTCATCGGCGGGTCGACTAGGTTGAACTTGGACGTGTCCGTCTTCGCGTCGAAGTTCCCGAACCCCTCGGCGAGGATGTAGAAGTCGTAGCCGTGTATATGGATCGGGTGGTTCTCGCCCGCGAAGATGCTGGTCCCCTGCAGCACCACCTGGACCACCGAGCCGTACTGCAGCCTGTAGATCTTGGTCCCCTGAGCCGGCTGCCAGAGGCTGCGGCTGACGTTCCCGGTGTAGTCGAACTGGACCGGCGGGGCCGAAGGGAAGTCGGAGGTGAACACCCCCCGGACGCCCTGGTGGTGGGCTTGGAGGATGGAGTAGGTCTGGGGGAGGACGAAGGATACGTTGTTCATGCTGGCGCCGAACCGGGTGTTGTTGGGCCCGCCGCACGTCTGCCCCTGGGGGCAGTTGAACAGGCCCAGGCCGACGGTGACGAAGAGGCTCTCGTCGACCGGGGACGGGACGGCGACCTTGCTCGGGCTCCTGAGCCCGGCGGTGAAGGCGGTGGCGGAGTTGGTGTCGTTGAAGGCCGGGAGGGTCGGGAGCGCCGGGGGGGACGTTGGAGCCGGGCTTGTTGGAGCAGCTGCAGACGTAGTCGAGGATGGCGGTGGTGGTGGTGTTGTCAAAGGGGACTCCCTGCGCGCTGGCGTAGGCACGGGCGGCAATGTAGTAGCGGGAAGGGGGTTGGTTGGTGCTGATGAGGACGTCGGTGGTCTGGCCGGGGCCGAGCATGAGGACGTTGGTCGTGAAGGGCTTGGTGTAGGAGGCGTCGACCGCGACGACGGTCATGGAGTGGCCCGCGATAGAGACGAAGAGTTCCGTATTGAGTGCAGCGTTGATGAACCTAAGGAGGTTGGTCTCCCCCGGTGCAACTGGAATAACGGTCGTGTCTGTTGCAACAAAATGGAAACAAAAATTGTGAATCAACTGGAAGAACTTATAAATTGCATAAACAAAGTCTTTTCGGACCTTTTGTTTTTGACAATTAACCACCAAGTGGTGTCAATTGATTCTCTAGGTACCATTTCTCTTTAGGTATATGTAAGACATAATAGTATTGGAAGAAAAAAAATTGGAATTTTTTGACTTGTCCCCACTTTTTTTCCCCGAATTAAGGGTGCACCCCACTGTTTTGCATTAATATACATCACTTCCCACATCTGACAGATTTCGTCAAAAATTAACGGTCAAACATTTTGACCAAAAATTTTGGACCAAAAATTAACGGGCAAACAAAGTGGAGGGCAAGTCAAAAAATTTCAAAAAAATTTCATGCCCAAAGGAAAACGAGCACTATTGAAAAAACTTTAGAATTGACTATTTTGCCCTTTCAAAGGACCTAAAAAATTAGTTACTTGAGCGGCACATGGTTGCAATTGACATATTGGGACAGAAATATGGACGGAGGTAGTCAATTGGCACTAGTTATAAAATTTGAGTGGTAAATTGTCACAAAAAATTTCCGAACAGCTTCATATTGCACACCCCTTATAGTCTAGATGGTGTTTATGCAATTTATCCTTTCTAAAATATAGATTAAATCATGTGATATCAAATAGTTTTTAGCAAAATATGTGAATTGTTGGATTTTTCATGTGTTACTAGGAAGAAAAGGGGATATATATATATTAAAGCTTGACCTTTGCTGGAGCACTTGTAGAGGTCCCCGGGCTCGCCATTGATGGTGAAGGCATCAGATGTATTTGGGGCTGCCCCGGTCTTTGTTGCCTGCCTCACGACGTCGATCGGATTTGCATTCCACCATTCCCCTGCAGATTATTGTCATTGTCGTCTTTAGTACTAAAATTTCATATGACAAACTTACTTAAAGAGAAATACACAATATGAGTAATGCATTCTTCATTCAAGCTTAAGACAAATATTAAGAGCACTATAAAAGTTGCTAGGACATACTTTTGGCAGTGCTATGCATATTTCACGACCGTTAATTTTTTTTAACACTCATTGTTATTTTGAAACTGTCAACAGTCTTGATTTTATATCGACTGTCAAGGAGTCCTGGATATGTACATGACTACCAAAATTATTTGGACAATCATATTTACTGTTATAATTTAGAATTTTGATAGTACTAGAACTATCAAAAATATGTTACCCCTAGTAATTTTTATAGTAACTTTAACATTTGCCATCTTTAACCTAGTCTAAACCTAAGTATTGGATCTGGACCCATCTCAAAATTCAACTTTTGTACCAAATTGCAATTATTAGCTCTCAGTCAAAACTTACGGCTCCAGATTAGATTAAACCAAACATATGATTATCTTTTCAAATACAGAAGTGAAACTTTCGGTAACTAGAGAAGTGTGTAGTCGTGATTAGCCTTTTACTATTTACTTAAAAAAGTATGGGACCATACCATAATTAGGTTCAATTTGGTAGGAATATTTCTTTGTCGGATGATCAGATGTTGACGGTGAGACTTGGTGCGAGATTCACAGCACAGTAAGGCCAACGAACCAATTGACACTTGGCATAATTTTGTGCATCTACTTTCATATTTAGCTTTTACTTTTTAGTTCCATGTAAGAAACTTATCCAAATTAGTGAGAAAAAAGAAGAAGAAAAGGAACTACACATAACTAATTGTAAACTATAAAAAAAATATGAATAAGTGCAAAAAATATATATGTTAAATTTTTATAGCTCAAATGGTTAAAGTAGAGACATAAGATCAGAATGGACGATAGTTCTTCCAAAAAAAAAAAAAAAAAAAAAAAAAAAGTTTTAGAAGGTTTCTCCAATAAGTTCATCTAATTAAACAATGGTACAAGATGTTGGCTGGCTACCACACATTAGCAAATGTGAATGTTCAACCATTTTCATAGCTAACCATCATCCTATGTTTTGCTACTATTAGCCATTTCTTAGCTATAATCAGCTCTCATATATATATATATATATATATATATATATATATATATATATATATGTTCCATTGCTGCCAGCATGCACCAATAATTAATTAAGAGAGTGAGAAGTGTTACCAAGAATAACGGGAGCTTCTCTTTTGGGCTTTGTGAATGGGTAGGAAGTGTTGTCCTTGGGGTGGATAATGAGAGCTCCATAGACTGTAGCCCTGAGCCAGGAGCTGTGCGCGTGCCACCACAGTGTCCCCTCCTGCCCTTGGATTGTGAACCGGTACGTGTAGCTCCCCCCGGGCCTGATCGGACACTGTGTCACGAACTCGGGCCCATCAGCCCACCCGGTCCTCATCTGTCGAACCCCATGCCTAATACAATACCAAGCAAATCATTACTTATAATGTAATTATAAAAAAAAGTCTCGTACCAAATGTCTCAACCACTCGACTTCTCTCATTTAATACATTGATTTGGATGTATTTCTAACTGCATCCAACTGATGCCAAAATTTCGACTGCGAAGAATTCATGAAGTCAACCGGAAATTTTGGGATAAACTTGTCCTTTTGTTATTGTTGTTGCCACAGTTATTTTTATTATTATTGTGGGAATAAACAAGCAGCACACAGCAGGAACCACAGTCAACTTCCGAATATTACTATTTTATATTTGTCGTCTTACTTGAAGCAAACGCAGTGAGTAATTAATTACATTGTTCCATTAGCTTTAAATAAACTTATCTATAGTCTAAAAAGAATACCTACTTATACATTTTCAGGTTGGAGACCTAGTTTTAATCATAAAAGTAGGACTATGTCAACCAGCAAATAGCTATAAATATTCAACTAGTAGCTAGAGCATGTGACAATGATTCAGCTACAGCACACAGTAGCAATGCACCAACATGCACGCACAAGTGATCGAGTTTGCATGCATCAACGCACGTATCTTTGTATCCATATATAAGGAATGTACTTAGTATATATGTGCATATACGTATATGTACGTACCAGTGGATGGTGACATTGTAATTGGCCTTGTTCTTGACGTTAACGATGAGAGTATCACCGTTGTTGACCTCGACGGTCGGCCCCGGAAACATCCCGTTCACGGTGATGATGTTGTGGGTGTTGCACAGCCTCTTCACTTGAGTTTCCTGGACCTGCACGAGTCCAAATTAACCAAAGCATATATGATCACGCACTACTGCATGCACAATCGTGTGATAAGAATATATGGGCAAACTATACTTTTGTTTACTAAATGTTTGCAAAATTTTAGTTTTAGTCACTTCCTACGTATATTTTTTGTCGCTGAGTGACTAAAACTTAAGTTTTGCAAATATTCAGGAACCAAGAATATAGTTTTCCCAAGAATATATATATATATATATAGATAGAGAGAGAGAGAGAGAGAGAGAGAGAGAGGGGGAGAGTGACATACAACAAAGTCATGGTAGCGGTCTTCAGCATTGGCGTGGGAGAAGAGAAGCGAGAGGAGGAGCAGGAGGAAGCAGGAGAGGAAGCACTTGATGGCATTGTTCCTGAGAGCCTCCATGTCTGTCTCTTGAGTCAAGTTTGGAAGGTTCTGAGGATGGATAATGCAAAAGAGAGGGGAGAAGGGCTGCTTATATAGTGAGCAGCAAGCAGCATGAAGGGGGGGGGGGGGGGGGGGCAGAGTAGGTTTTGATTTGTTGATACCGAGTGCTTTGTCACGATGAATGTATATAAAATGGGTGGCAAGGGATTCTACTACAGCCCCGGCAGGCTGGCTCGTTCAACCCTGTAGGAGTGGTTGCACCCACTGGGTTCTCTTTCGCTAAGTCAAGGACTAGTAATTTTCAAGAGTGCTTCTTCCTCACGGTTCCTTAAAGCATACATAGCTAGACTCCTCTACTCTAAGGACAACATATCATGATGGCGATGATATTGGTTCCGGCAAATCGATATATATCAGAAAATTAATTCGCTCCAACGACATTATTTTTAATAAAATCAGATAAAACGAAACTACAGTTGGGAAATTAGTTTGAACGAAACGTTTCGCCATAGGCCACGGCAGAATTTTGGCATGCTCAAATTCCGTCAGAGCCTATGGCATAAATTCGTCCGTCCGTAAAAAGAAAAAAAAAACTTTTTTTTTTTTTTGAAATTCCGCCATAAGTAATGGCTAACTTTCAGTTTATTTTTCATGAGAGGGGACTCGATGCTAGCAGAGGGGCTGAGCAAATAGGTTTAAACCAACCAAAAAAAACCAACCCCTCTGCTAGCTTGGTGAATTTTCCTGGTCGAATTTGAGCAATACCAAAATTCCGCCCCAGCATATGGCGGAACGTTTTCGTTCAAACTAATTTTCCAAATATTCTTCCGTTTTATCTAATTTTATTAAAAATAATACCGTTGGGGCAAATTTTCTGTAGATATATAGATGTATGCTTCTACCTACTTGCATATGTATTCAATTCATTTCGATACCCGCTGTTTTTGACATTATCAAGCCCTCCAGTCAAAAGCAATCTTCTGTAGGCTTAAACAAAACATACTAATCATTTTCACTTAGGTTTCATGGAAGATACTTAATGGGGAGGTGAGGTCGGTTGGAGTTGTTAGAGGGGTGCAACATTTTCCCACAGTAGATGCACATCTCTGACCAGTTCATTGACATGCACAAAGGAAGAAGTGGGAGCACTTCCCATAATAATAAAAAAATATACTTCAAATGTATTATTTTTTGCTCATTTAAGGAGGAAATTCTACTCTAACCTTCATCAGTATTCAAATAGTACTGGACTCTTGATTCTAGAACCCCAAAAGGCACGCTGACATTGTTCACATTGTATAAGTTTACATATATTAACACCCACCCAAATAATGTCAGCAAAATTTGAAAAGTGTGGCAGAAATATTTTAAGTCTGATATAGAAGACTTATTATGCAAATAACAACCAGATGCTTAGGTATGCAAAAAAAGTCATGCCAAGTCCTTTTCTTATCAGACCTTAACTGTTAGAGAGACCAAATTAAACCTTGAGGTGGACCAATACTTGTGCAACTCCTAAGGACTTCCTTAGTGTCCACAACTTCAAACCATGAGTTGCATTAGGTAACCATGTCCAACAATATGCAGGAAAAAGTCTCCACCAGTTTTGGCTTTAGCTTTCTCTATCGGATTCTCTCTGCTTAGTATTCTAGCTAGTATGCAATGATCTTGCAGTAACAGAATGCCAGGGCGTTTCTGAGCACGTGCAAGTTGTCTGATCGCACATGGTTCTAAAAATTGGAAGGCCCGTATATCTATACTACTATATAATAGGAAAAGTAGACTTTACGTAAAAATAAAATTGGTCAAAAATACCCTTACCTAAGTTTACTAATTAAAGTTGTTTATTAAATTTAACATAGGTAGTTTGGTAATTATGTATAGAAGAAAAATGTTGTTTGCTTTTGCGAAGTAGTAAAAATTTAAGGAACTATTATTTGCTCTTCTCCAAGTACTATAAAATACGTGCTGCCCACGTATATATATACTAGTGTTACTAATATGAAATGTCCTTTTTTCTTATTTAGACCTCTCTATTTTTTTAGAAACTGCAATAACATGACACTTAAAATGTCAGAAAAGACCTCTTTTTTATAGTGGTTAAAAAAATGGTCATTTTTAGTGTTTGTATAGGGCCCTTAGAATATCAGAAACGTCCCGACAGAATGCATTATGCAGTCGTCACCCTAGACTTGATATCCAACTTTCATAGAACTCATGCTAGGTTCTCTGAGTACATCAGGATGTCTTCTTTACCTTGCCTTCAAGCATTCATCCTATCACTGGCCATTTGGTGAATTTAGTTCAGACCTGTGACCTGGACCTGGCCCGCCTAACAACTTGTTCCCCTACGCCACCCTAACTCCCCTCACGATCGACATCAGATCACGGCATGTGGTGCAAGTCTTGGATGTGAAACATGTATAGATCTCAATTTCCCTCATCATTTTACCCGACTAAGACCCCGTTTGGTTCACTATAATACAATCATAATCGTAATATAATCAATCGTAATATTTTTTTATTTAACTATATTGCGATTACGATCACATTACAATGTACCAAACGAGGCCCAAATCAGTTTTAGCTTCTGATTGAAGGAAAAGGTAGGGGTTATGAAGAGACACAAAGTCAAGGTACCAGCGAGTGGCCACCATCCAAATCTTGGTATGGAAGGAAGACACTGCAGCCAAAACAGAAGATTTGCTTGGTATGAACAGAATCATATATTAGGTGCATGATTAGTTCTGTAGGGCAGGAGGGATCTAACACTTTAGGTGCCATTATAACAGTCAAGTCAATTGATTAATGCGAGGAAAAAAAAAGGGTTTTATTTTCTCATGTGGCTCTTTATGTTTACGTAGAGAGTAATAATATTCGTACATCTAAATTGTCCCTCTAAATCATCCCTCCTTATGTGACAACTGACATGTTAAATAATATCATGTGTTATCTAACATGACAACTGACATGACAAATTTTAACCCAAAAAATTAATTATCCAATTTTTTCATGTTAAAATTAATGTTAATGTTAATATAATATTAATATTAATATTAATGTTAATATTAGTATTATTGTTGTTAATATTAATTTTAATGTTAATTTTTGTCAGTTGTCACATCAACATGCCACGTCAGCTGCCACGTAAGGGAGGATGACTTGGAGGAATAATTTGGAGGGACAAACAACATTATTTTTACCTAGAGAAACAAAGTGTAGAGCACTTGTAACTAGCAGTGAGATGGTGATCCAGTGGCAGCCACCAAGGAGATTCATTGATCTGCTGAGTCAGGTATCATATCTAGACACAAGTTTCACTGGACATCCGTGTGCATTTATCAGCTGGAAACTAAGGGAAGAAATGAGCGATCATGTAGTTAAGGCGACCGTCTAGGTGGCGCCTAGGCGTTAGTGACTGCTCTTTGCACTGCTTTTTTCGCTGGCGGTGGAGTAGGTGGTCAGCAGAGGTTTGACGGCATAGACGGCGACGTAGGCAGACGCCTAGGCGAAGCAATACATGACTAAATATTTTGGCAAAACAGTTTTACAACCATTTGTTGGAGTGGACGGGGTTCCCAACCTATGTGGAGAAGACCCCGGAGTGCGACGAGCGCCGTCTGTGTGTTAGAGAAGCTCGGGGAGGTGACGAGACCAGTCGGAGAAGACGAAGAAGCTCGGGAGCTGCCAGAGGAGCTGCTGGAGAGAGGGGGGCAGAGTTCGGGCCGAACTCTGCCCCAGGGGAGAGTTCTGGCTGAACTCTGCCTCCCAGTTCCAGAACTGTTCTGTTGCCAGAACAAAGAGTTCTGGCCGAACTCTGTGCCAGGACAGAGTTCTGGCCGAACTCTGTGTGTCGGGGCTGAAGCGTTTTTCAGGGTGATTTAATTACCGTTGGATCGTATTATACGGTCCAGGTTTTGCTGCGGATTATGGGGTTTATACATGGTTATTCCTAACCCTAATTAACAACACAACATTGAAGAACAAGAGAGAGAAAAGAGGCAAGAGTGCCATTGCAACTTTGGGAGAGAAAAAGGAGGATTAAGGCCATTTTCGAAGGAGGATCGTGTTCGGATAATCTCTACTCGTCGTCCTTATTCTTCGTAGCCTTGTAATCATTATTCTTGCTTCTAAGTGTTGTGGGGATCCGATTTGGATCGGGAGAAGTTTGTAGAGGGTGTACTCCTTTATTTTATTAGTGAAGGCTTCTCAGGGTTGGACTCTGATTGTCCCGTAGTTTTTTCCGCAAGGGTTTTCCACGTCAAAAATTCTCTGTGTCTGTGTGGTTTGTTTTGGTGTTTTGGTTCGTGCGTTGTATTGCTCGGTTCTCTCGCATGTACTTTCTAGTTTGGAGAAAGGTTTCCGCGTTTCTTTCCCAACAAAGTGGTATCAGAGCCAGGTTTTGGAATTCAGAAGGTGTCATGCCCCAGTACCGAAATACGGAGATAGACTAGGCCAGCTACTCCATATGAGGTATACAAACGTCATACGGCGATCGTGGCTGTCAAGAGACTAGGGGGTGCATGCTACATTCAAGTCTCCTATGGTCTCACAGAGCATCTATGTCTCAATCATACAAAGCAAGAAAACATCAATTAATGAACATATGAGATAAAGCAGTAAGGCGTCCCCGACGCTTCATCAAAATGATCATGGGGATCTAGCTTTATAAGTTAGCTAGCCCAGAGAGTCATAGGTACATATTTGTATTCAGCTGCAGTCTGATTTAATTACAAATTATGCAAAAGACAAAATATCCAGATTAGCTGGCTAAACAGGTGTCGGTAGCTAAACGCCAGAACATAAGTAAAGATACTAGAGTGGTGGAAAAAAAACCTACTCGAGTCCCTCGCCAGCCATGCTCCTAGTATGCACCATTGACGTCAGGGAGGAAGGTCGGATCCTCAGGCTCTGCTACGTGATCTGGCCAAACAAAACCAGCGGGGTCAGCCCCGAATAGCAAGTACCACAAAGGAGCACAAAAGAGTGAGATAAAATCCAAGCATAAAATAATAATACTAGTAATAATAAAATGCTTCCGGTCGTAACCTCGGTCCACAGCCTGTCCTAGCACGATAGACCAACCCAACAACCAAACAAGGACATGGATTGGACCACGCACCATGACAGTCCATGTCCCTCGGCTACTAATGGAAGTCACAAGCACAATCAAGTCGTTTTTCAAGCGGCCATTCATTCCTGCAGCTTTCTATATTTGGCGGAGTTATTCCCGCGATACTGATTAAAAGGAATCCTTAGATCGTGTCAACCCAGCAGGGCTAGCCAAACCATAAGACATATAACACATTGATTATGCACCGGTCCCCCGGAGGGCTACCGCGCTAAAACATTTAACACATAGCTCATAGAAGTCGGATATAGCCATCCCCTATAGGCGAATGAAACCACATCCGTGGCGGCCAACCCGATACGTCAGGACTGGACCTGGGGTGGCAAGTATGGCACGATCTCGGGATTCTTCCCACCCAATACATCTATACCAAGTTAGTTGCCTAGTTAATCCCTAGGTTATCCCCAGAGTTCACATGTCGTGGTTACATGTTCACTCCTCTAGATGTCGTACACTGTACGAGTACCCCAAGAACGGATCTGTACTGGCTCATGGAGTCATACGTATGCACCCCCTTCTTGGTGTAATGTAACACACAACACATACCACGTCATTGCTACCGACCATTCGCTATGTAAATGCTGGACTCTTGGAGGTACTGGCAGGTATCGTGTAGGAACACTTAGCACATAGAATAGCACTTCGGTGCTCACATAGATTGTACCTTAGTACACACATAGGGTTATCCAGCATACGCATAGGTAGTCAGATCAGAAATGAGGACCAAGACACAAGAGGAAAGAGAACAAGAAGGCACTACGCACTTAGGGTATGAAGTGCTCGCAAGTCATGAAGTGGCCCTAACGGCGCACGGGCAATGTGCAAGGTGCACAAGGTGCCAAAGTCACATATGAATTCTGGTTAAAGTGAGACATGAAGATTCTTGAAGCCAAGACAAAGATCTACAACTTTTATGTTGGGAGTTGGGAGAAATTCTGGCCACAAATCAGCCAAATAGGGCATAAAACAGCCAAAATAGACACTATGCGGCATTCTGCGGCACTATTCATTCCATGCGGCACTATGCATCCATGCGGCTGCGGCACTATTCATTCCATACGGCACTATTCATTCAATGCGGCTGCGGTACTGTTCATTCCATGCGGCTGCGGCACTATTCATTCCTGCGGCTACGACACTATTTATTCCATGCGGCTAGGGCACTATTCATTCCATGCAGCTGCAGCACTATTCATTCCATGCGACTGCTGCACTATTCATTCATGCGACTGCGGTTATTCATTCATGCGGCTGTGGTACTATTCGTTCCATGCGGCTGCGGCACTATTCATTCAATGCTGCTGCGACACTTTTCATTCCATGCGGCTGCGACACTATTCATTCATGTGGCTGCGGCACTATTCATTCCATGCGGCTGTGGCACTATTCATCGTCCCTGCCAAAACCAGCACAGACGAACATAAGAGATGTCCAAATATTGTTTTGGCCATAACTTCCTCAAAACAAGTCGAAATCTAACTTTTCAAAGGTCAAAATTGTGTAGAATCAAATTTCCTACAATATAGGACTATTAGTTTTCGAAAATAACCAAATTTGATAGATCAAAAGCATGAAAATCCATAAAACCCTAGTTTTAGAAACTTAGATCTACACAAAACTAGCTATTAAAATTAAAAACTTCAAGAACTAAACTTGTAGAGAATGAAGAGAAGAACAATATAGACAAATAATATCAAGGAAAAATCAAGAATGAAAAATGCACAAATCTCCACTTTTGAGCAAGTTGTACTTGCCTAAGGGTGGTGGTTGAGGGAAATAAATAGAAGAGTGAATGGGGAGAGAGAGTGAGGAAGAGAATATAAATAGGGGTTGGGTTGGCTTAAGAAAACCCTAATCTCTAAACATGCTCTAACCATTCTACTAATGACATGCTTAAGAGCTATATGCAACCATTAATAAATAATAAACAGAATTATGCACATGCTAAATACAGATACCATGTACAGAATTCATGAAAGAATACGTATATCGGGATCGGGGAGTGACATCTCTATCCTCCTTAGAAAAATTCCGTCTTCGGAATTTCAGCCAAGACAATGATAGAGGAATCCGGGCAAGCAAGGTGCAATTACAATCTACGCAAGAAACCTATCATTAACAGTTATTGATAATATATTTCAAAATGGTGCAAAACAAGCATGCAAACAGATTACCAAGGCATGAGGAGAAACATACCTTCTGAGTCGAACAAGTACGGATACCGAGATCTAATCTCGTCCTCGCGCTCCCAGGTTGACTCTCCCGGAGAGTGATGGCCCCAAGCGACACGGACAAGGCTAATAGTCCAGTTCTTGAGCACCTTCTCTCGCCGGTCCAAAATAGACACGGGTTGTTCCTCGTAAGTTAGGTCGGTACCAAAGACTAACTCCGAATGGTCGATGACATGACTCAGATCTGGGACATACCCACACAACTGAGATACATGAAACACATCATGTACATCACGTAGCGATGGCGGAAGGGCAAGACGATAAGCAACATTGCCTACCCGAACAAGAATACCAAATGGACCAACGTATCTTAGACTAAGCTTTCCCCGGGTTCCAAATCTAATGACACCCCGAGTAGGCAAAATCCGCAGAAATACTTGGTCACCAACACCAAACTCTAGAGGCCTACGATGTTGATCTGCCCAGTGTCGGTGTCTGTCCTGCGCGACTCGAAGCCGCTCTCTGATCAACTTGACTATTTCCACGATCTGCGTGATCATCTCTGGTCCCAACAATTTTCGTTCTCCCACATCGTCCCATGCCAGAGGGGACCTGCACTTCCTTCCATATAATGCTTCAAATGGTGCCATTTGTATACTTGCCTGATAACTATTATTGTAAGAGAACTTTACTAAATGAAGATGATCTTTCCAAGTTCCACCGAAGTCTAAAGTACAAGCCCGTAATATATCTTCCAAGGTCTGAATGGTTCTCTCTGATTGTCCGTCCGTATGCGGATGATAGGCTGTACTGAACCTCAACTTGGTACCCAAGCTTTGATGCAAACTCCGCCAAAAGTGAGAGGTGAACCGTGTGTCTCGATTTGATACTATGCTGACTGGAACACCATGCTGCCTCACAATCTACTTCATATACATTTCTGTCAGCTGCTCAGTTGACTGCCCTACTCTGAAAGGAAGAAAACTCGCAACCTTCGTGAGTCGATCTACGATTACCCAAACTGCATTTCGGTCGGTCGGAGATCTAGGTAAACCGGTCACAAAGTCCATCGTGATGTGCTCCCACTTCCACTCTGGAATAGGAAGCGGCTGTAATAATCTTGCTGGTCTCTGCTGCTCCGCCTTCACTTGCTGACATACCAAACATCTGGATACAAACCTCGCTATCTCCCTCTTCATGCTATTCCACCAAAAGTGCTGCTTCATATCCTGGTACATCTTTGTGCCTCCGGGATGAATGGAATAAGGAGAACTATGAGCCTCTGACATAACTTCATGTCGAAGGTCTCCACCTGGTACACAAAGACGGTTTTCGAACCTAAGTGTACCATCCTCATGGATTACTAACTCCTTCTTGAGACCTGACTCACACTCCGATCGAAGCTTCTGGATTCGCGGATCCTCTGCCTGGGCTGCTCTGATCCTTTTTACTAAAGTAGACTGAATCTGCAAACTGGCCATAACTCCCGTATCTTGTGGCAAGATCACTTCAATTTCCATTTCTTGAAGATCTTCCAAAATATGCCTCTGCGTGGTTAAAATGAATGCACCACCTCTCCTGCTCAAGGCATCTGCTACCACATTCGCCTTGCCTGGATGATACTGAAGATTTACATCAAAGTCCTTCAGTAATTCCAACCATCTTCTCTGTCTCATGTTCAGGTCCCTCTGGGTAAATGCATACTTTAAGCTCTTATGATCAGTGTAAATCTCCACTCGATCCCCATATAAATAGTACCTCCATAACTTAAGTGAGAACACTACTGCTGCTAATTCCAGGTCGTGAGTCAGATAGTTCTTCTCATGATCTCGAAGCTGTCGAGATGCATATGCTATCACCTTACCATGCTGCATCAATACACATTCAAGTCCCTTCCCGGATGTGTCACAATACACTGTAAACCCTCCCGATCCTACTGGAAGTGTCAAGATCGGGGATGAGATTAATCTCTTCTTCAACTCTTCAAATGATGTCTGACACTCTGCTGACCAAATAAACTCTATATCCTTATGTGTCAAACGCGTCAAGGGTGCCAAAATCCTGGCGAAGTCTGCCACGAACCTCCTGTAGTAACCTGCCAATCCCAAGAAACTATGCACTTCTGCTACTGTTTTCGGAACTGGCCAATTCTCTACTGCCTCAACCTTCTTCGGATCTACTGACACTCCTGCTCCAGAAATAATGTGTCCCATGAACGAAATATGATCCAACCAAAACTCACATTTATTAAGCTTCGCATAAAGTTGATGCTCCCTCAAGGTCTGCAAAACTGTCCGAAGATGTTTCTCATGTTCTTCCTCACTACTGGAATAGACGAGGATGTCATCTATAAACACTACTACAAACTTATCCAAATAGGGTAGAAAGATGCGATTCATCAAATCCATGAATACTGCTGGGGTATTAGTCAGTCCAAATGGCATTACCAGAAACTCATAATGCCCATACCGTGATCTAAATGCTGTCTTGGGTATGTCTTGCTCCCAGACCCTCACTTGATAATATCCAGATCGAAGATCAATCTTAGAGAAGACGCAAGCCTTACTCAATTGATCAAACAAGTCATCAATCCTTGGTAACGGATACTTGTTCTTCACTGTTACTGCATTCAACTGCCGGTAATCAATGCACATTCGCGTTGATCCATCCTTCTTGGGTACTAAAATCACCGGTGCTGCCCAAGGCGATTCACTGTCTCGGATAAACTGCTTCTCCTTCAGTTCTTTTTCATGCTGGTACAACTTGTCCAACTCTGACTGCGACATCCTGTAAACTCTGCCGACTTTAGGCTCCGTCCCAGGAGTCAACTCAATGCAAAACTCCACATCTCTCACTGGTGGTAAACCTGGAAGCTCATCTGGAAATACATCAACAAACTCTCTGACCACTCTTGGAATCTGCTCCTGCTCTGCCAATGCTTCTGCAACGATGCCCTTGGGTCGATCCTCCAATGATCGAATAAAGACGAACTCCTCAACGCCAGGTACATTAAATACTATCCTACCTTCCCGATAATCTATCATCGCATGACTGTCTCTCAACCAGTCCATACCTAGTGTCACGCCCCGATCCCGGAGGATCGAAAACTAGCCACTGGACGTGATGCCGTACAAGTCTAGATTGCACTTGTACAAGGCAAACCATTACAGTTCCTGGTAATTCTCAGAAAAACATCGACAACGCAGCAGAACCAAGCAGATAAATTGAAGTCACACAATTTATATAGAAATGTATCTCTTTATTGATAATCAAAATAGATTACAAGACTTGCAGCGGAATACAGAGTTTACAACTGATTATAAGACTTTGAATAGCCAACTGAATGTATACACTTGCCCTTTAGGCTACAACTGAATATACCGACTTTCTTTACAATGAACTTGCCAATATGGCTACAATCTCACTGGTACAACTGAGTTCCACTGTTCCATACATTATGTCCCGTATAGCAGAAGACATCGTCTTGAAAGAAGAGCTTCTGCACACCCATCCGATTCATCGATGCCGAGCACTGATTCACAGGATTTCCCCCAAGCAAACACCTGTAATATTGCCCACAACGTGGGTCAGTACATCATCAATGTACTGGCGAGCGGTGCTGGCCCAACTCACCTAAGAAGACAGCACTAAGTAAACACGTTATAGCACATTATTAACAGTGGTCTTTCTCGTTGCCTTAGGGTCAATTTCATGTTATAGCCGACAAGAAGTTAAGCATGCAAATCTCATAGCCAACATAATTTAAAGCATACTGTTATCACCCTTTGGTGATTCTTATCCACGGTCGTATAGCCATCCCTGTACATTTATAATACTTACTCTGCCTGCACAAGACATTGTTAGGAACAACATCATGGTTCAATATAAATATCACCGTTCAGGTGATTCTTACCAACAGCCGACATCCTTTCCTGTATTTTGAGTAATAACTTACTCTACCTGCATAAGACATCATTAGCACCTGACCTATCTATATGAAGGTCACTGGCGACACGCCATATTGGACCGTCTTACAGGTATACAGCGCCCTTGCCAGTGCAGGTAGCTAGCCCCACTGCAAGTCCTGTATACCGTGCCACTACTTCGGCACTGCTACTACTTCAGCATTGGTTTCCCCCAGGACGAACCGGGTTCCATGGCCCAGGAATACCGTTCGAGAAACCACCTTGTCGACAAGTTGTCCATGACCATGCAACTATATGCAACTTATCTAAGAAGAAAACATATAATGCATGATTAAGGAAAACTAAGTAATTCAGCCACCATTCTCATTCATATTGCCATCTTGCCATCTTTCCAGGATCTTGGCATAATCAACATTCTACATCGGCGACAGGATAATAGAATGTTGTTACCCAATCCTTTGTACCACATCTTTGATACCATTCATCTTTCCAACCAAACTCAGTGTACTCACCGCCCAATTCCTGGGACTTAGCATCTGTTTTAGCATACATTCATTCGAATGCAAATCAAGCATACTTACTGCCCAAGTATTTGGGACTTTGCCTTCACCTGTCATGTAATTCATCGCAACAGCGTACAAGCATACAATTCATTTAGCCACAACAGTTTATGTTCAGGTGATTATTATCTTTCATTATCTTTTTTGAATTCCATGCAAGGTGTTATTGAGCAACACAATAAGAACATAGCACACTATCCTTTATTTTAAGCGTGAAACTAAAGGATCTTTGAAGGGTTCAACACTACTCACATTCATAGGACGATTCCCGCCACGATCGCATAGACTTCCAAGCGATCCTTCGCATATTCCCAAGTCCAACAAGGCTTCATCGAACCAACCATCCATCATAAGGCATCTTGCGGGTCGGGGCATTACACCTAGGACAACGTCAAAGTTGCCCATAGGGAACTCAATCAAAGATGCGGGCAATAATTGCCCACTCACTACGACTGGACACGCTAAGCACACTCTGCTAACTCCTACGAGCCTATTACCAGTGAGTATATTCATCCTCTCTGGCAATGCCTCGAACTCCAATCCAATACGTGTCACAAATCGTGCAGATATAAAAGAGTGGGTAGCCCCCGAATCAAACAATGCTACTGCAGGAAAAAAGGTAACAAAAATATTACCTGCAACCACGTCGTATGAAGCTAGTGCATCCTCCAGTGATAAGGTGAAGGCCTGGCCCTAGCCTTGCTGAGCTCCCTCCTGCTGCCTTCCTCGACCATGCTGTCGCTGCGACCTCTGCGGGCCTTCCTGGTTCTGCACCTGGCGAAACATCTGAGCCTGCGTCGGTAGACGCTGGGCTAGCGGCCTTACGGCCAATGCTGGTCCTCTGTTCGGTGCTGCCCCTGGAGCTGGCAATGCCGAAAACTGCTGAACGGACCCTTCTGGCCTTTGCATCATAGGACAATTGGCAATCCTGTGGTCTGGACTACCACACCTCATGCATAACCCATTAGCTGAATGACACACATCCCTAGTGTGCCCTCCCTTACCACAGTAAGTACATCCAATGGGGGCCCCCTGGCGCTGCTGCTGGTTCCTCTGCTGCTGATGCTGAACTGGTGCTGTTATCTCTGATACCGCCGTCCTCCGCGGCGCTCCTGACTCATGAATACGGATGCCGGGTGCTGGCACCGATGTTCGATGTACTGCTCCTCCGCCCCTACTCTGGGGATGAGACCTCTTCTGGCCCCCATGTCTTGTCACCAACCCTTGTTGGGTGAGTTCATGCCTCCGAGCTGCCGTTAAAACGACATCAAAAGTCTGATAGTCGTGCCCTTCTACTAGCTGTAGAATCTCCAAATGAAGTTCCTGCTGGAATCTCATAGCCTTCTCTGGCTCTGTAGCTACCATCGTCGGTGCAAACCGACTCAGTCTGCAGAACTCCGCTGCATATCCATCCACCCTCTTCCCAGCCTGCTTGAGACTGATAAACCTCTGCTGTAGCTCATACCGCGCTACCACGCCAAAGTACTTGGCCTTGAATCTGGTACTGAAGCTATCCCAGGGAACATGACGCCTCATTCCAACCTCTTCCGATGTCCACCAGTCACGGGCGAGATCCTGAAGTAACAGTCTGACCCGGTCAACCTTCTCTTCTGCTGGAACCTTTGCTGCGGTCAATATGGCCTCAGTATCCTGAAGCCAAGCATCCGCCGTGATGGTATCCTCCGTGCCGTCAAAATATCTCGGGTTAAGTCGACAAAACCTCCCCGACGCTCCCGAATCATTCCTGACACTTCTCTCAAGGGCTAATTATAACCCCTGATTCAGTAGCACATTCTGTTCCTGCTGTTGGGTCTGCTGTTGCTGATAGGCTGCCACCTGACACCGCTGAGTGGCCAGGAATCCCCGGATGACCTCCAAGAGTGCTGCAGCATCAGGTACTGTCGTCGCTGCCGGCACCACTGGGGGTGCATGAGTTTCTAGAACCTGCGGTTCCACTGGCTCTGATATCACTTCCACTCGGATCTGGTCAGAAGAATGTATTCTTTCCTGTTGTTGCCCCGTCGAGCCATGCTCTACTGGATGTTCCTCCATGTTGGCCTCGCCAGCTACTGAGAAAGAAGCACCCCTATAGGGAAAGGTACATAATATTAAATAACAGGACGATGAAGATTCAAGGATGCAATTCAGGTTATCAATCAAGGTGCGGAAAGAGAAATCGAGGTAAGAGATTCAAAGGGAACAAGTTTTGATTGAGACTCCCATAATAGTAACACCCCACAAGTCTGAAAATCAGACCTACATGGGCCACCAATAAAACCTTGTTACGCCCCAGTACCGAAATACGGAGACGGACTAGGCCAGCTACTCCATATGAAGTATACAAACGTCATACGACGATCGTGGCTGTCAAGAGACTAGGGGGTGCATGCTACATTCAAGTCTCCTATGGTCTCACAGAGCATCTATGTCTCAATCATACAAAACAAGAAAACATCAATTAATAAACATATGAGATAAAGCAGTAAGGCGTCCCCGACGCTTCATCAAAATGATCATGGGGATCTAGCTTTATAAGTTAGCTAGTCCAGAGAGTCATAGGTACATAATTGTATTCAGCTGCAGTCTGATTTAATTACAAATTATGCAAAAGATAAAATATCCAGATTAGCCGGCTAAACAGGTGCCGGTGGCTAAACGCCAGAGCATATGTAAAGATACTAGAGTGGTGGAGAAGAAACCCACTCGAGTCCTCCGCCAGCCATGCTCCTAGTATGTACCATTGACGTCAGGGAGGAAGGTCGGATCCTCAGGCTCTGCTACGTGATCTGGCCAAACAAAACCAGCGGGGTCAGCCCCGAATAGCAAGTACCACAAGGAAGCACAAAAGAGTGAGATAAAACCCAAGCATAAAATAATAATAATAGTAATAATAAAAAGCTTCCGATCGTAATCTCGGTCCACAGCCTGTCCTAGCACGATAGACCAACCCAACAACCAAACAAGGACATGGGTTGGACCATGCACCATGACAGTCCATGTCCTTCGGCTACTAATGGAAGGCACAAGCACAGTCAAGTCATTTTTCAAGCGGCCATTCATTCCTGCGGCTTTCTATATTTAGCGGAGTTATCCCTGCGATACTGATTAAAAGGAATCCTCAGATCGTGTCAACCCAGCAGGGCTAGCCAAACTATAAGACATATAACACATTGATTATGCACCGGTCCCCCGGAGGGCTACCGCGCTAAAATATTTAATACATAGCTCATAGAAGTCGGATATAGCCATCCGCTATAGGCGAATGAAACCACATCCGTGGCGGCCAACCCGACACGTCAGGACTGGACCGGGGTGGCTAGTACGGCACGATATCGGGATTCTTCTCACCCAATGCATCTACCAAGTTAGTTGCTTAGTTAATCCCTAGGTTATCCCCAGAGTTCACATGTCGTGGTCACATGTTCACTCCTCTAGATGTCGTACAATGTACGAGTACCCTAAGAAGGGATCCATACTGGCTTATGGAGTCATACGTATGTACCCCCTTCTTGGTGTAATGCAACACACAATACATACCACGTAATTTCTACTGACCATTTGCTATGTAAATGTTGGACTCTTGGAGGTACTGACAGGTATCACGTAGGAACACTTAGCACATAGGATAGCACCTCGGTGCTCACATAGATTGTACCTTAGTACACACATAGGGTTATCCAGTATACGCATAGGTAGTCAGATCGGAAATGAGGACCAAGACACAAGAGGAAAGAGAACAAGAAGGCACTACGCACTTAGGGTATGAAGTGCTCGCAAGTCATGAAGTGGTCCTAACGGTGTACGGGCAATGTGCAAGGTGCACAAGGTGCCAAAGTCACATATGAATTCTGCTTAAAGTGAGACATGAAGATTCTTGAAGCCAAGACAAAGATCTACAACTTTCATGTTGGGAGTTGGGAGAAATTCTGGCCACAAATCAGCCAAATAGGGCATAAAACAGCCAAAATAGGCACTATGCGGCATTCTGCGGCACTATTCATTCCATGCGGCACTATGCATCCATGCGACTACGGTACTATTCATTTCATGCGGCACTATTCATTCCATGCGGCTGCGGCACTATTCATTCCATGCGGCTGCGGCACTATTTATTCATGCGGCTGCGGCACTATTCATTCCATGCGACTGCGGTACTATTCATTCCATACGGCTGTGGCACTATTCATTCATGTGGCTGTGGTACTATTCATTCTATGCGGCTGCGGCACTATTCATCGTCCCTGTCAGAACCAGCACAGACGAACATAGGAGATGTCCAAATATTGTTTTGGCCATAACTTCCTCAAAACAAGTCGAAATCTAACTTTTCAAAGGTCAAAATTGTGTAGAATTAAATTTTCTACAACATAGGACCATTAGTTTTCGAAAATAACCAAGTTTGATAGATCAAAACCATGAAAATCCATAAAACCCTAGTTTTAGAAACTTAGATATACACAAAACTAGCCATTAAAATTAAAAATTTTAAGAACTAAACTTGTAGAGAATGAAGAGAAGAACAATATAGACAAATAATATCAAAGAAAAATCAAGAATGAAAAATGCACAAATCTCCACTTTTGAGCAAGTTGTACTTGCCTAAGGGTGGTGGTTGAGGGAAATAAATGGAAGAGTGACTGGGGAGAGAGAGAGTGAGGAAGAGAATATAAATAGGGGTTGGGTTGGCTTAAGAAAACCCTAATCTCTAAACATGCTCTAACTATTCCACTAATGACATACTTAAGAGCTATATGCAACCATTAATAAATAATAAACAGAATTATGCACATGCTAAATACAGATACCATGTACATAATTCATGAAAGAATACGTATATCGGGATCGGGGAGTGACAGAAGGGTGTCAGGAGTTGACAGAAAACTAGAGAGGAGAGATGGACGCGAAGCCGGTGCGCATGGTAAACCTGAACGACACCAACTATCATTATTGGCGGAGCAAGATAAAATATTTGCTATTTGTCAAGAAGCTGCATCTGCCCGTATTTGCATCCGAGAAGTCCAGTGATAAATCCGAGGAGGACTGGAAATTCGAGCATATACAGGTGTGCAAATATATCAGGCAGTTCGTTGACGAAAATGTGTACAACCACGTTGCCAATATTAAGCTGGCGAAGACGTTATGGGATAAGCTAGAATCTTTGTTGGCGAAGAAGACCGGGGTAAACAAGTTGTTCCTGATTCGGACGATGATGGGTCTGCGGTACAAAGATGGGGCGTCTATTATGGATTACTTGAGTGATTTCCAGGGCGTGGTTGACCAGCTATCTTCGATGGAAGTCAAGTTAGACGACGAGGTTCAGGGACTATGGCTGCTGTGTACATTGCCAGACTCGTGGGAGACCGTACGAGTATCTATGATCGCTTCTGCTCCATAGGGCGTGGTCAGTCTGGAGTTTGCCAAGAGTGGGGTGCTGAATTAAGAGATGCGAAGACGTTCTCAGGGCACTTCATCCACATCCCACCCCTCAGAGGCATTGGTTTCAGAGAGCCACAGAAGGGGAAAAAGCAGGGGTCCAGGTGGTGGCAGAGACAAGAGCAGGGGGAAGTCCAAGGGTCGTTACGAGGACTCAGAGTGTTACCATTGTAGCAAGAAGGGCCACATCAAGCAGAACTATTTCGCTTGGAAGAGAGAGAAGAAGGGCGACAAGGGGAAGCAAGACGAGAACACTACAGCGGCAGCCTCGATACATGGAGGTGATGTGATCGTCGTAGGTGATGAGGTCATTACAAACCTCGCCTGCGATGACAATTCTTGGCTGGTGGACTCAGGGGCTTCAGCACATGTATCTCACAACAGGGCACTATTTGTCACTTACACAACAGGCGACTGTGGAGTGTTGAAGATGGGCAATGGAGTTGTATCGAAGGCGGTTGCCGTTGGAGATGTGCATTTGAGAACGAAGACGGGTGCAGTTCTTGTTCTCAAAGATGTTCGTCATGTCCCTGATATCCGTTTCAACCTGATGTCGGTTGGAAGGTTGGATGACGAGGGATTCTTCAGTCTCTTCGGGAATAGTCAGTGGAAGCTTTCCAGAGGTTCGATGGTGATTGCCAAAGGAAGCAAGAAGTCCGGTCTATATTATATGGAGGGGAGCGCACATGGAGCACAATAGGTGAACGCAGTCAGTGATGCGTCTACCGAGTTGTGGCACAGGCGGCTCGGCCATATCAGCGAGAAGGAGATGAGCTACTTGGTGAACAAGAAGGTGATTCCAGGGCTCAAGTCTACAAAGTTGGAGAAGTGCACACACTGCTTAGCTGGGAAGCAAAATAGGGTGTCTTTCCAAAGTCACCCAAGTTCAAGGAAGCCGGCGTTGCTCGAGTTGATTCACTCGGATGTCTGCGGTCCTATGAAGGTAAAATCTATTGGTGGTGCATTTTACTTTGTAACTTTTATTGATGACTATTCCAGGAAGGTTTGGATCTATGCCTTAAAGACCAAGGATTGGGTGCTGCCTACTTTCAAAGAGTTTCAGGCCTCTGTTGAAAGAGAGACGGGCAAGAAGTTATTGTGTGTTCAGTCCGACAACGACGGCGAATACATTGGTCCCTTTGATGCTTATTACAGAGAGTAGGGGATACAACACCAGAAGACTCCGCCCAAGACACCTCACCTCAATGGTGTAGCGGAGCGCATGAATAGGACACTGATGGAGAGGGTACGGTGTTTGCTGTCAGAAGAAAACTTGTCGGGCAGTTATTGGGGTGAGGCTCTTCTCACAGTTGCTTATGTCATTAATTTATCTCCTAGTGCTCCTTTGCAGGGTGATGTGCCTGACAAAGTATGGTACAACAAAGAGCCGTCATACAATCACCTGCGAGTGTTTGGCTGTAAGGCCTTCGTGCATGTACCGAAGGACGAGAGGACCAAACTTGAGCCGAAGACGAGGCGATGCATCTTTGTCGGCTACGGTCGGGATGAGTTTGGCTATAGACTCTATGACCCGGTGGGAAGAAAGCTTTACAGAAGCAGGGACGTAGTTTTCGTCGAGGATCATACCATGACCAACACTCAGGATTCCGAGACGCCTTCTGAGGCTGAGTAATTGCCTGAGTTAGAGTTATTTCGCTTCGAGCAGTTTCCATAGGACATCACAGAGGATCCAATTATAGGGGAGCCAGTACATGTGGAGTAGCTCCCAACCTTGATCATCAGCCTGCTGATGGTGGTCAGGGTGTCCCTCAGGAGGATGAGCATGCCGGAGAGGCAGTTCCTGAAGGGGAGGAGGCTGTTGATATACAGCCAACACTAGTGGCTCCACCGAAAAAGAGCGACAGAGAGCGTCGACCATCTATGAGATACTCACCGGATGAGTATGTGCTACTGACTGACGGGGGAAAGCCCGAAATTTTTGTAGAGGCTATGGAAGACGAACACAAGCAGGAGTGGATGGAGGCTATGCAGGAGGAGATGAGTTCCTTGTACACTAATTTCACTTATGAGCTAGTGCAGTTGCCAAAGGGCAAGAAGGCTTTGAAGAATCGATGGGTGTTTAGAGTGAAGCAGACGGATGATGCTACTCGCCCTCGATACAAGGCGAGACTGGTAGTTAAAGGCTACGGTCAGCGGAAAGGCATAGATTATGATAAGATCTTTTCGTCTGTCGTCAAGCATTCGTCTATTCGGGTGGTGCTAGCATTGGCAACCAGTCTTGACTTAGAGGTCGAGCAGATGGACGTGAAGACGACATTCTTCCACGATGATCTTGAGGAGGAGTTATACATGGAGCATCCAGAGGGATTCTGTGAGAATGGCAAGTCACATTTGGTCTGCCGGTTGAGGAAGAGCTTGTATGGTTTGAAGCAGGCTCCGTGGCAGTGGTACAGAAAGTTTGAGTCGTTTATGGGGAAGCATGGCTATGCACGGATGACGTTGGATCACTGTGTATTTGTGAGGTATTTTGCCGAAGATAATTTTATCATTTTATTGTTCTATGTTGATGATATGCTATTAGTGGGTCGGAATGCCACTAGGATAGCGGAGTTAAAGCGCCAACTGGGTGCGGCCTTCTCTATGAAGGATTTGGGCGCAGCGAAAACTATTTTTGGGATGGAGATCAGCCGAAAGAGAGAGAGTCCAAGCTGCTACATTTGTCCCAAAATAAGTACATTCACCGGGTACTTCAGCGTTTCGATATGGACGGGTCGAAGAAAGTGAGTTGCCCCCTTGCGGCCCACTTTAAGTTCACTAAAGAGCAGTGTCCATCTACCGAGGACGAAAAAGAAGATATGGAGCAGGTTCCATATGCTTCAGCTGTGGGGAGCCTTATGTATGCTATGGTGTTGTCACGCCCCAGAGCTAGAATACTGGAGAGCGGGGGACAGACACAACTAGCTGCGTACATTGAAGTGAATCCCACCTCGCAATACTGTCACGGCTGTCTAGATGCATGAGGGTTTACTACAAGCCATCAGTCTCTTATGGTCAATATCAAGCCTAGTGTCTCAATCTCAAGCAAGCAAGTAAATATAACAAGATGGTAGATCATCAGACATACAAGTAAGGCGTCCCATACATTACATATTCAGATGATCATGAAGCTAGTCATACAAAATGTGAGGACTAGCAAGAGTTTAAGTCATACGTGATCAAACCTAGGATTTGTCGATCATGTTACAGCCCGTAGGCAGATAGTAAGTAAAGTTACAAACGAGCTAACACTTGCTCGGTGGCTAAACGTCTCAAAAGAATATTTTCACAATAGAGTGGAAGAGCAAAATAAAACCCACTCGTTGCCAGGATTCCGTCTAGTGGTCACCATCTGGCCGGAAGGCTGGGAGATCCTCGGTAGCTGCTCCGAAATCTGGCCATACAAAACCAGCTGGGTCAGACCCCAGGAAGAGCAAGTGCCACAAAGGAGGCTTCACTTATGAACTAAAACTAGCACATTAGTACATAAGTTATAGATGAAATAACAATAGACATCAGCTGAATAAAACAGGATGATAAACGATTAAGAGACCTAAATGACTATTCCGGTAACCAAGTTACAACCAGTAAACCAAATGTAGAAGCATAAATAAATTTCATAGACCAAGTCAAAGAAGTTGAGAGCTTTTACGCAAGTCAAGCTGAGTCAGATTCAAGTTTTACGCAGAGAGCAAACAGAGTCTAACTCTACACGAACTACTTTACGCGAGAACCATCCTCAGCCTTTACGCGCGAGAGACAGGCTGTCCACATCGCATTTAATGTGCGTGATATTGCTCTGACAGAATAATTTTTTGACAGCACATTGCACAGAAGCCGAAAAGATTTTTACACCAAACCCAACACTTGTCGTTTAGCGTGCAGATGGGCTACGCTCAAGAGACCGCTTCCTTTACGCATGAAAGCTATTCGAGCTTTTACGCTCAAGGCTTTTGTGTGCGTAAAGTTTATTTGAGCTAATTATACGCTCAAGGATACTTTTCAGCCACTTTATGCAGGAAGTCTATTTTTGGGTTATTTTACGTCCAGTCTGCTACTTTACGCAGGAAGTCTATTTTGGGTTATTTTTACGCCCAATCTTTTCTGGCTATGTGAGAACGTGGTCTGCATACGTGGCTTTCATGCCACACTTATCGAGGAACGTGTGTACGTGCTCTCCCCATATTGTTGAAGTTGTGGGACACGTGTCACCATGCGTAGAGATCAAAACTCTACATGGGACACGTGTCATCACGCATAAAGATTGATTTTCAATCGTGGGTGGCAGTTACTTGCGTAGAGACCCAATTTGGTTGCTTTTTACGCATAGAGGGTCTAGTCTATAAATAGACTTATTTTTAACAAAAGAAGACATCAAGAGATAGACAGAGAAGGAAATTCTGAGAAAACTCATACTTTCAGAGTGATATTTCCCAGAAGCATTTCTTCAACTTTTTCTCAAGAACAGGATGAAGCAAAGCAGGAAAGCATTCGACTGTGCCATCAGTGCCGTTGTGTCGATACCTTTCTGGTGACTTAGTTCTTCCGATTGGTCATCTTCCTCAAGCAGTTCTCTTCATCATCATCGTGTGGTCCAAGGAACAAAGTGATCGCTCTCAGATCAGACTTCTATAGCAATACTCTCCAGAATCTACTTGTACTTTTGTACTTTTTCTCGTTTTCTTTCAAAAGCCAATTTTAGGCATTTTGTTAAGTGAAACAAAATGGCGACTCTGCTGGAGAAGACTTTCTCCTCTAACGAGAAGGCAAATGCTCAATACGATGATGTGTCGATTGGATCGACAAAGAAGACTCTGGTCGTGCAATTCGACCAGACTGCTTACGAAGAAATGCTCCTCACTGGGGGTAGTGCTCGCTACTCCAATGTGCAAAAATCACGAAAAGTGCGAAAAGTTTGGATTCCTAAATCCAAGGCATCCTCTGATCTCTCAATTGTCTCTGAAGGCAAGGGAATTCTTTCCATTCCTGTCGTTGGAGCTTCCGTCTGTGACGAGGCAGTTCCTACCTCAGTGTTTTGCCCTAGGCGTAAAATTCAGGCTCCCGTTTGTGACATGGTAGACACCCAAGTTTTACGCCCTGCGCGTAAAAATCAGTCTCCCGTCTGTAACGTGGTAGACATCCAAGTTTTATGCCCTGCACGTAAAAATTAGTCTCCCATCTGTGACGTGGTAAACACCCAAGTTTTATGCCCTGTGCGTAAAAATCAGTCTCCCGTCTGTGACATGGTAGACACTCAAGTCTTGCACTCTACGCGTAAGGGTAAATCTCCCGTCTATGACGTGGCAGATGTTCATATTTTATGCTCTATGCGTAAAGGTAAATCTTCTGTCGGTGACATGGTAGATAAAATTCACAATGATGCTTTTGCATCTAAAGTAAATTTTCCTACACGCATGCAGCGTAAAAACAAGACTTCTGTTGTTGGTAAAACTTCTGTTTTCCACCAACAACCTTCTTACACGGCTTTACGCAAAGTACCAAACCTTCAGATTACGCGTAATGCTGATGGAGTTCTTTGTGCACAAAAATCTCAAGATTTACGTACACAACTCCAAGCGCGTAAAAATATAAAGTTTGGTTCTGCAAATGAAGCCAGTAATCTTCTTTATACGCAAGGGACTAAATGTTTTTCTGTCCCAAATGTAATAAAGAAGACGACTCCTTCCACTCCTTCTGATTTACGCGAGTTACTTGTACAAAAGCGTAAAAACAGAAAATCTCCTATGACACTCTCCCAAGAAAATCATCATTGTGAGTGTCACCAGATAGTAATCAAATGTTGCCGTTCTGCTTCTAAACGGTCAGTTTTTGACCGATTAAGCTTTAACGTACCTCAGCAACAGATTGATGACCAAGAACATGAGTTGGCCTATGCATCAGTCAATATGGCATCTCATATCAATAGAGGACGACGTCCAAGACGCAATTCGTCCCGGACTCCAAGTCAACAACAGTTCAACCGACTCCTGGATACTTTTGAAGGGGTATATCAACATACTCGTTCAAAAAGTCAAAGATCGTTGCAATCTTCAGATTCAGAAGCTGGGGGTACCCAGTCTTTGGAGTCAGAAACTGATAGTGTAGATTCCTATCTCTACACCAATCCCTCCATATGCTCAAGAGAAGTTGAATCCTATGCTATTGGAGAAGAACCAGAGACGTCTACTTCTAATACTGAACAACGTCTTTCTGCGGTAGAACAATCAATAAAGGACATGCTTGCCATGATGCAAAATATACATCAGATTATAACAACTCAACAAACAGTCCAACCGGCAGTGATAACACCAGTGCAAGTAACTGCCCAGACTCAAGATAGTCAAAGGGTTGACATACCTGTGAATAATCTGAATCAAGAGCCTGTTGTTTATCAGAACTCTGCATCTCCAGATCCTTTCATTCCAGAGGATGTACCACCTCCGGTGGGGGTTCCGGTACATCCAGCCACTATTCAATCAAATGTGCTTTCCCAAACTAGTGAAGCTATTCAAGCAGTGCGTGAGCTAAAAGCACAGTTTGAAGTTCTTAAGCACAAGGATCAGCTCCAGAGGTTAGGGATCAAGCAACCTTATCCTCCTCATTGGAATGGTGTGCCCTTTCCTCCAAAGTTCAAGCTACAATCCATGGTGTTATTTGATGGAAAGGCATCTCCTAGTCAGTATATCAATTATTTTGATATTATGACTGTGCATCTGCAGAAGAATGATGCTCTCCCCACCCGAGTCTTCATTGGGTGTTTGACGGGTTCTGCATACGATTGGTATCGCAGTCTGCCCGATAATTGCATATCGTCTTTTGGCGAATTCAAAGTAATGTTTCTCTCCCGTTTCTATGAAGGTTTATAGAGATCAAACAGAAAGAGAAAGAAGATACTCGGACGTTTATTGAACGTTTCCGACAGGCTACTTTGAAAATGCCTTATGGTATGCCAGATTCAGCATTAATTGATACGTGCAAAATGAATCTGCGACCAACCATTGCTGTTTTTACGGGCTCTCAATTCACAGATTGGGCCTCGTTTATTATAGCAGCAGTTTCAGCCGAGACCAATGGTAGATTGGCTCGTGAACATGGGATGATCTTCGTCTCAGAAGACAAAGGGAAGAAAACCTCTTCAGGTAACAATTTTGACAACCGCAATGGGAAAGGAAAGGAAACCCTAGTGGTAAACCTTTCAAAACCCAAAGCGACGCCAAGTAATCCGGAGTCTCTAAACCGAAAGAAGAATACTCTTTCGATGACAGTGATATCCCAGGGATATTCCAATGTCTCGTAAAGAGTGGCAAACTCCAGATTCCAGAGCCAAAACGACCTAATGAGGTGAATCTGACTGATAATCCCAAGTATTGTATCTATCATAGATACATAAATCATCCTACCAAGGCTTGCTATGTCTTGAAGAAGAAAATCCAAGAGTTGATAAATGCTAATGCCATCGCTTTAACCAATGATGAGCATACAGTCACAACCAATATGATTTCTCTTCAATTTGGAGGTTTTCCTCCACAGCAAGTTCCAGATGGGATTGTCCCAATTCCAAAGGCGACGATGAAGATTACGAATATCCCGCCAGCTAGAGAGCAAAATAAAGGACTATTGCCTCTTACATTGAAAAACGGTGAAATCATGTGGGTACACCCTGATTTAGTACCTGAAATGGAGAATGAAAGTAAAACTTCAAAATCCAAGAAAGGTAGAAAAGTCAAAACCTGCAATATGATTTCTCATGTTGTTACCCCAGACCATGATGATTTGGATCATCTATGGGATGACATTCCTTTGGAGGATAGACTAAGGGGTTTGAATATATGCCCTCCAAGTTTAGCTCCTCCTACCAAACTTAAACTTACTCATCGGCAATGGTTAGCAATGAATAGTATCCCTTTGTACAGGGTGCAACAAGTTTTTGCTGCCTATGAGAAAACTCCTGTAGGGATTTCACCTCCTATCCCGAAAGCCCCTACTCTTGTGACTGCAGAGGTCTATGTTCCTTCTTCCTCTATTGGATCATCCGTCGGAAGTCCGCTACCCACTCATATGTACAGTCAACAATCAGTCCATCTCATGAAAAAAATGGGCTATGACTTTCAAAAAGCGGAAGGCGTAAATTATGATAAAGGAATGCGACTTCCTTTACAAATTCAAGGTCAAAAATCTACCGTCGGATTGGGATTTAAGGTCCCTCATAAAAATTCTCACAAAAAGAAGACTAAGGGAAAGAAGACTAAATTTTGTAATATGGTACTTCATTCTCCTGAATCTGAAGAAGAAACTTTTACTGGTACGAGATCTGGTAAAGAGTACCACAAAGATTATGAGGGAACTTCAAAAAAAGCAGAAGACGTTGCTGAAATACCACCAGTTCAGCCATCTCCTGTTCCTGCTGAGGCAAGACCTTCTAAACCATCTCTGGTTGAGAAAGGGAAACAGAAAGCAGTATGCTTTGACGTCCCACTGAAGTCTGCTTCAAATCAAGGGGTGGTAATGAAACCCTACAAGTTCGATATTCTAGCCCAATTAGCTAATACTTCGGCTAGACTCTCTATCTTTGAGTTGCTTCGTCTTTCTAAAGAAAGTCGAGAAACTTTAAGCGAAGCTTTGCTACAAGCAGATTCTTGCTTAGCTCAACTCAAGAGTCCTGACAATATACCAGTGTCGTGTCCTCAATGTCATAGTGTGATGGAATCAATTCCTAACATTATCTTCGCACAAGAAGATATGCTGTTGAAGCATAATAGACACGACAGGCCTCTGTGTTATACATGGTATATTGACTCTACTGAAATTGACAAGATTTACATCGATCCTGGGTCTTCCATCAGCATTATTCTCCAAAGTATGCTACGACCATTGAGGATTCCTACTAGTGAGTTGACTTACACTAGTACAACAATTGTTGGTTTCAACTCTGGAAGGAGTAAACCATTGGGGAAGATTCGTCTGAAGATTCAAATAGGGGATCTTCGAACCATGGCAACTTTCTATGTCATCAACTCAGACGTATCTTATAATATCCTTCTTGGAAGACCATGGATACATGAGCACAACATTGTTCCTTCAACTTTACATCAGTGCTTCAAATATGTGGATGCTCAGGGAACTGTAAAGACTGAATTTGCAGATCTCAATTCGTTCAAAGATGTTGAAGCTTATTTCTCTGATTCGATACTCTATACACAGGAGCATCTGAAAGAGATATCGGATATAGCCGAAGATCGATCGCCTCCAGAAGAGCAATCACCTTCAGAGGACCAATCGCCTTCGGAAGATCAACCTTTGAAGATTAAAGTCAAAGGTCGAATTCAACCCCAACCTGTCAAAGATCAATCTTTGATGATTAAGGTTAAAGGAAGAACTCAAGCTTCGTCTGAGGAATCTGTGAGAATTCCAGTCAAGAGCCAAGTTCAACCTCTCATGATCAAGGTTAAAGGACGTACTTCTCGTACAACTGATCCAGAACCATTGGTCATCAACCTCGAAAAATCTACGCCGAAGACGGATGCTGGTCCGTTAATGATTGATCCAAAGCGTAGTAGTCAATATGTAAATGATGTAAATATTGATCATTCTGTACTTTCTTATATTAATGAAGATTTTCTTTTGGAGTATATGGTTGTCAAATTTATTGAAAGAATGACTTTATCTGCTGATAATCAAAGTCATCAACATAAAACTGACATAAATACAGAGGAAACCTTATATATTAATCATAAGAAGAATTCTTTTTCTTCTCATGTCGATATTGGACCCTATGCTCAAAGGTTCCTAACATCTTCTCTTTATCTTCTACTTGTAACCTCATTATCACAAGCTTGTGTAACTTATAGACACCATGAAGAATCTTATTTTGTGGTCCCGTCTAATAAGAAAAATAAGCGTCAAATTGTGTTTGGGTTGGCTAGAAATATTTCTGTTATCCAGACAGATATTCTCGAAGAGAAGGATAAGAGAAAAATCAGAATTGACAGATATAGTCAACAATATTTTAAAATTATCCAGAATATGGGATACGATCTGAAAACCATGTTAGGTCTTAATCAGGATAAAGGTAGACGAATACCATTATGTGGTGATCCGTTTTATCAACGAACCCGTCATAGTTTGGGATACAATACATCCCACATGTTTAATGAAGATATAGAAGAAGAATTTTCTTCCAGTTCTTCACAATCCTCAGATTCTGAAGAAATCCAGTTTATTGAATCTAATATACCCCACATGTTTAATGAAGATATGGAAGAAGAATTTTCTTCCAGTTTTTTACAATCCTCAGATTCTGACGGGGTCCAGTATCTCGAATCTGAACATACCTTTTCAGTTAATATGGTTCAAACCGAGGATGAGTCTGAACTATTTAAAAATGACCCTGATAAAATTAAAGCAATTCTCTCGTATCCATGATGATCCAGTATGTCGAATCTGAACATACCTTTTCAGGCAAATTTTTGGGATTTGTCATCACTTCTCAAGGTATCCATGATGATCCTGATAAAATTAAAGCAATTCTCGAAATGCGTCCTCCACGCAATCTGAAAGAACTCCGCGGCTTTCAAGGTCGTATTGCTTATATCAGGATATTTATATCAAATCTTTCTGGGAGATGTCAACCTTTCGCTCGTCTATTGAAGAAGGGTGTGTCATTTGTTTGGGATGAAGCATGCCAACAAGCATTTAATGACATCAAGCGGCACCTCACAAATCTACCTGTTTTAGTACCCCCAATAGTGGGAAGACCCTTTTTGCTCTATGTTCGAGCATTGGATCATTCTCTTGGTGCTCTTCTTGCACAAAAAAGTGATATGGGTCATGAGCAGGCAATTTATTATCTTAGCCGTATGATGGTTGGAGCTAAACACATGTATACTCCTGTAGAAAAAGAATGTCTGACCTTGGTTTTTGCCGTTCAAAAGACACGACATTATGTGACGGGACAGACTATTCATGTTATATCCAGAATAAATCTAATTCAGGTACTGATGAAGAAGCCAAGTATTCTTAACTCCCGGTTAGCTACCTGGGCAATGTTGCTTACTCCCTATGACATGGTCTATGTACCTTAAAAATCAGTGAAGGGTCAAGCATTACCTGATTTCTTAGCAGCTCACCCTATACCTGAAACTTCTAAGTTATATGAGGACATTCCAGATGAAGTCATAGATTGCAACATGACTTTGAAAGATGACATTTGGCAACTATATTTTGATGGAGCATCGCGAGTTGGACCTAAAGGCAATATTGTCTCCAGAGTGGGCATTGTCCTGGTCTCTCCTGATAAACTGGTTATATGGCGTGCTTATTCCCTCAATGAACCATGTTCCAATAATGTGGCAGAATATAATGCTTTGCCAATTGGTCTTCAAGTAGCAAAATAATTAGGCATTGAGTTCTTGGAAGCATATAGAGATTCTCAACTGATCGTTAATCAAGTCAGAGGGACATATGAAGTCAGAAATCATGATCTCATTCCTTATCATCAAGTGGTAATCGAATTAGTCCTTTCTTTCAAAGGATTCTTCATTGAATTCGTACCACGACCTCAAAATTTGGAAGCTGATGCTCTTGCTAGTCTGGCTGCAGATTTAGCAGTTCCAATCAGAAGACAAAATACCATCACTTTGTTAGATCGAGACTTATTCTGTGTCAAGAATAATTTGCATATCGAACAAAGTTATGTTGTCGAATCAAATCAACAGCAAAAAGATTGGAGAAGTCCATTTATTGATTATGCAGTCTATGGGATTTTACCTGAAGATTCAAAGGAAGCTGCATCAATCAAAAGATGATCATTTCGTTTTTACTATGATTCTTCTATGCATATGTTGTATCGTCGTTCTTATGACGGACTTTTGCTGCATTGTCTCTCTGAGGATGAAGCTAAACAAACACTCCGTGAAGCCCATGATGGTGTCTGCGGTGCTCATCAACCAGGTCCAAAATTGCAGGACCGTATTCGAAGAATGGGATATTATTGACCTTCCATGATAGCAGATGCTGTGGATTATGCCAGACGGTGTAAAGCATGTCAGATTCATGCTGATTTTATTCATCAACCATCTGAATTCTTACATCCTACGATAGCTTCTTGGCCTTTCGAAGCTTGGGGCATGGATATTATTGGTCCGATTAATCCTCCTTCTATCAAAAGACATCGATTTATCCTGGCCGTAACGGATTATTTCTCTAAATGGGCGGAAGCAGTTTCCCTTGTTGAAGTGAAAACATCTAATATGGTTAGCTTCATCAAACATCATGTCATTTATCGTTTTGGGATTCCCCGAAGGATAATCCATGATAATGGACCACAATTTGCCAGTCAGGCGTTTTATCGATTCTGTGACAAGAATCGGATCCAGAACTTAGCTTCTACAGCTTACAATCCAGCTGCCAATGGTTTGGCCGAAGCTTTCAACAAGACAATTATTAAACTTCTCAAAAAGTTTGTCTCTTCTAATAAACGTGATTGGAATGAGAAACTTAGAGAATGTTTATGGGCTTATCGAACAACAGTCCGAACTCCTACTGGTTTTACACCATTCTCACTAGTTTACGGATGTGAGGCTGTTCTTCCACTGGAAATCCAGATCCCGTCTCTTAGAATAGCCATTGCGAATGGGCTAACCTCTAAAAATAATGATCGCTTACGCCTCCAAGAACTTGAAGGTCTAGACGAGAAGCGTCTTCAAGCACAACAACACATCGAGCTATATCAAGCCCGCATATCTCGATCTTTCAACTGTAAAGTTAAAGAGAGGGTATTCAAAGTCGGTGAGCTACTTTTAGCTGTCCGAAGACCGATGGTTATGACTCATAAGAGCAAAGGAATATTCCAAGCTAAATGGGAAGGTCCTTATGTAATTGAGATAATATTCTCCAATGGTGCCTATAGGTTGTCTAAACCTAATGGAGATTTGCTCATGATGCCAATTAATGGCAAATTCTTGAAGAAATACTATGTTTGAATTTCTTCTTCATTCCCCAGCTACCAAGGTTTGGTTAAGCTGATTATTTGTTCTCCTAAAAGAGAATTTTGATTTTCTGTCTTACCAGCTGGTTTTAGAAAGAAAAAAGTTTATTATTTATCATGCCCTCATGACCTCTAAATAGATATTAAGTCTACTTCTTTTTTATCTATCATGTCCATATGGCCTCTGAATAGATATTAATCTATTTTCTTTGAGTTATTACAATCTGTCACGTTCATATTACCTCTGATAGTATTGTACACTCTAAAAAGAAAACGAGATTTATTATCTATTATGTCCACATTACCTCTGGATAGATATAATTTATTGAGTTTAGAAGACTTATCATGTTCATATAACCTCTGATAAGTATTTTCTATCTCATACCTATTATTTAAATTCAAAATAAATGATAGGGTCACAAAACAAATGTTTCATTCATTTCTTGTAATATTACAGAAAGGGAAAGACAGAAGAATACAAAATTCTTTATTTCCTAAGGTGGAGCAGATACATCTTCAAGTAGTTTCTGCAGCTCTGCCAGACGTTTCTCACGAGAATTCAATACAGTAGCAGTAGCTATGGTGCGTCGAGCTTCTGGAGTACAGAGATGAGAGTGAAGAACAGTTTGGCAACTCTAGAGGGGGGGAATAGAGTTTATATAGAAAAATAGCCAATTAAAAATAACTCTTTCACCAACAATAAATAATCAGAGTAAAGTGCGGAAAATAAATGAAGAGCAGAAGAGCATACGCAAACACAGCGATTTTAACCTGGTTTCCCTCGTGGAGGACTAGTCCAGGCCTGAGAACTCTAGCTCAGGATTAAATCCACTATTTGTGAAATAGTAGTTTCCAACCCGTGCCTTTTCTTCAGAAGAGCACGTCAACTTCTAACAGAGGATCGCAGTGGCGATTTGCTTGGAATTGTCCAAGCGACTTCTTCGACTCTTGCACAAGAATCCTAACTGAGAGATGCTGAGCACTCGAGACTTAGGAGGCTTGTGGCTAGTAGATGGGAAGGGTATGGCTTATTGAGCTTATAAGAGAGAAGAGAAGAGAAGATTGGATGGATTGAAATGAGAGAATTCATGCCCTATTTATAGTGTTTTTATAGGCAGAATTCGGCCAGAATTCGGGTAGGAAAATTCAAAAATTTGGCCGTTGGACAACTAGCAACCAGCTATCCCTAAAATTAGGGTTCCTGATTTCTAGGGACAGAGTTCGGCCCGAACTCTGTGTGGAGGCAGAGTTCGGCCCGAACTCTGTCTCCAGAGCACAAAGTGGTTCTAAGGGGACCAGTAGGCAGTTTTTTTGGTTCAGTGGAGCTAGGGATTTTGGGTAGGTTATAGACTAAGTTCCAAGAGCTCAGCATGACTCAGAGTACACAAGTCTAGACTCAATGAAATTATAAAATACAGACTCCAGAACACACTGAGAGCCGGAGACTGAGCTGTCATCTGTCTTGAACTGAATGCAGTCGTCGTGTGTCGTATTGAATTAATACAAATATTATTTAGTCAATGTAGTCAATATTTGGTTGACTGTGACTTTGTGTCAACAATCTCCCCCATATTGATAATTGACAAAATAATATATGTATATTTCAATATTCATACCTGGACACAGTTGATTGTAACATAGCTCCCCCATAAACGATGCCTGAGCTAAAAAAAAATAGCTCCCCCGTAAACCATGAACGGTGTCGAGCTAGAAGCTATAGCTCTCCCCCGTACAAAATGCATAGAACCTGTGACCTGATAGATAATATTTCCCAGAGCAAGAACAAGCACAAATATACACAGATATACGAATGCATAGAACCGGTGGCCTGATAGATAACATCTCCCAAAAGCAAAACAAGCACAAAACTATATAAAAATATACATTATTTCTCCCCCTTTTGGCAGTTAGCAATATAAAGAAGCAATGAATAGTAATGCAACCACACCAAGCAGAGAAGAAACAGTGAAAAACTAAGCAAAATAAGTCACTGACATAAAGTAAAACTATGATAAAGGACAGATAATGTCATCCACCAAACCAAGTGGCCAACTCATAAACAGAGTACATAAAACCAGCTACATAAATCCATAATAAACTAAATAACTGAAAGCAAAAAGTAACTAAGATCATCAGCAGTAGCAGCAGCAGATCGAGCCAATCTCCATCACGGAGCACGAGAAGGTCCTGGAACATCTGAAGGACCAGGGAAGGAGCGACGAGGGTCCATAAAAGCATCATCCGGATCCATGTAACGCATAACCCACGGATCATCAATGCGATGACCCGCGCGCGCTGGATCCCTCTCCATGGGAATGTGCAGATGCTGAGACAGAGAGTACCGGATATCATGCAGAGAGTTGCCGAGAGAACTCATCTGCAGAGTGGTACGATAGTCTAGCTGTGTCCAGCGATCGTCCTCAAGAGTAAAACAATCCCGGAGCATGGTCTGAATGGACTCAAGAGTGGCAGGTGGAGGAGGTGCATCCTGACCAAAAGGAGGGGCGTCAGGCTCCTCATCATCAGAATGCTCAGAGGCCTCAGGAGAGGCGACAACTGCCTGAGTACGGCGTGCCTTGGACAGAAAAGCAGGAGCAGGCAAGAACTGACAGTCATGAATATGAATGATGAATGCACGAAAAACCATAGGAAGGTATAAAGGATAAACCAACGCTCTTGGTTTCTTCCTACAATTTATCATCCAATCCATCATTGTCCTAGGAAGATTGAATGGGATACGATAATGGAGGTGATATAAGGCAGAAATCTCAAAGTAGGTAACTTCATCAGTTGAACCAGCTTTTGGTAAGATGGTGTTAAAAATCATTCGATGAAGCTCATAGAAGTAGGGGTTGAGATGCTTGGCCATAAGTTTGCGAGGACTTATGTTAGGAGCACATAATTCCTCCTTGAATCCTTCAAGAGAAGTATCGCCAACAAATTGAAATTGACGTGCTTCCACAAGTTTATCCCAAGCATCAAGATTAACAAGATCAAGAAAATCCCCCAACTCAGAATCATTGAAAACTATGTCAATACCGGCAACCCGGGAATAGATGTGGGTTGCATCGAAAGTTAAATTGCAATAAAACATTTGGATTGCACTACGGTAGATGACAAAATTTGAAGCAACTAAGGCATCCAAACATAGATCACGAAACAGAGATTCAAATTGAGCAAAGATTGTAAAATTTATCGGATGTCCCCCGAACACCGGACGAGTACGAAAATCGCTAAACCATGTATTAGACGCGTCTAGCGACACAAATAGGCGTTCGTCATATGTATTCGGATCTTGGGGACTAGGCGGGTTGAACAACAGATGAATGGGTTGTTGTTCACCTACTTGCTCAATTGGAGGAGGAGGATTCGAAGAGGAAGCTCCCTCAGTTCGAACCCTTTTCCCACGATTGGGCAAGCGAGGAGCCATTTGCAAGAAAAGAGAGAACTTAAAAATGGATAGAAGGAGAGAGTTATACCTGAAAATAATACCAAACAGTGGAAGAGAATGATGAGAAACCCTTTTTCCTTGATTTTGAGGAGCAATGGAGCACTCTAGATCAAAAACTAGGGTTAGGGTTTGAAGGAAGGAGTTTGGAGAGGTGAGGAAGGAGGCAATGGTGAAGGAGAGAGAAGGAATCCCAAAATAAAATAGGGGTTTGCCTTTGGTCGGATAGAATATTGACCATAGGATCTAAATTGATCCAACGGCAGAGCCAGATCCCGACGCTGGAACTTAGGGACCGAACTCGGCCCGAACTCTGTTAGGGACAGAGTTCGGCCCGAGTTCTGGATCAGTGGTCCAGAACTAAAAGCAGGCTGAAAAGATAGAAAAATTGATTAAGTGCTGAACAAAAGAGATTTGGAGGATAAAAGTTTGATGAAAACAATGAAGTACATAGAGAGGTACACAAAGGTCAGAATGAACTTTAGGAAAGATCAATTAGGCAATAATAAATCAGAACAAACCATATAATAAACAAGGAAATATATTATAATTCAGTATTTCAAATTTGCCATGGGTTAGCTGCAGGGGCCGTATCCCAGCTAGCGGTAGTCCTGAGGACTAGTGCACCGTATCGCTTAGGCTTTTACGCCTTTTTGTCAGAAGGACCCTTTCGGCTTGTACCCATAATAAATTTGTCATAAAAGAATCAAAATATACTCGATATTTACGCAAGTAAGTCTCAACTTATAACTGCTTCATCCAAAATTCCGAGTTCACGACAAAGATAATTGAAGCGCTCTTCGGATAATGGCTTAGTAAAGAAATCTGCTAGCTGATGATCAGTGTCAATAAATTCTAAGTTAATCGTGCCATTTTGCTGATGATCACGCAAAAAGTGGTGTCTGATCTCAATGTGTTTAGTGCGTGAGTGGCAGACAGGGTTCTTAGTCAAATTGATGGCACTAGTATTGTCACAGAATATAGGAATATGCATGAAAGATAACTTATAGTCTTCAAGGGTTTGCTTCATCCACAGAATTTGTGCACAACAACGCCCAGCTGCTATGTATTCAGCTTCTGTTGTGGATAGTGCGACAGAGTTCTGCTTCTTGCTAAACCATGAGACTAAAGCCTTTCCTAACAAATGACACGTGCCGCTCGTACTTTTACGGTCGACCTTGCATCCAGCAAAGTCAGCATCAGAGTAACCGATGAGGTCAAATGATGTTGACTTGGGATACCATAGGCCCACTGTAACCGTACCCTTAAGGTATCGAAAGATACGCTTAACCGCGGTCATGTGAGATTCCTTAGGATTTGCTTGATATCTAGCACATAGGCAAACACTAAACATGATATCGGGGCGACTAGCAGTTAAATAAAGTAAGCTGCCTATCATACCTCGATACTTACGTTGATCAACGGGTTTGCCGCTCTCATCTGGTTCGAGTTTGGTTGAAGTAGCCATTGGCGTGCTAATTGGTTTGACGTTGTCAATGTCGAACTTCTTCAGCATGTCCTTGGTATACTTCGATTGACAGATGAAAGTTCCATTTGCCAGTTGTTTTACTTGCAGACCAAGAAAGTAGTTGAGCTCTCCCATCATGCTCATCTCAAATTCCGTCTGCATACACTTGGCAAATTCTTGACAAAGAGTTTCATCAGTAGACCCAAAAATAATATCATCAACATAAATTTGAATCAACAGAATAGTGTCTTTAAAAGATTTTATAAACAGTGTAGTGTCAATTTTCCCTTTTGAAAAACCTTTCTCAAGTAAGAAGCTACTTAGCCTTTCATACCAAGCTCTGGGGGCTTGTTTGAGGCCATAAAGTGCTTTCTTTAGCTTGAACACGTGGTCGGGAAATTTGTGATTTTCAAAGCCAGGAGGTTGTTTCACATAAACTTCCTCCTTAATAAAACCATTCAGGAAAGCACTTTTCACATCCATTTGAAATAATTTAAAGTTTTGAAAATTGGCAAAAGCACAAAGCATCCGAATGGATTCTAGTCTAGCAACAGGAGCATACGTCTCATCGTAGTCGATACCTTCCTCTTGGTTGTATCCTTGAGCTACTAGACGAGCTTTGTTACGTGTGACTGAACCATCTTCATTTACTTTGTTTCTAAAAAACCCATTTAGTACCAATTATCGAGTGATTAACCGGTCTAGGAACGAGTTCCCATACTTGGCTTCTCTCGAATTGGTTGAGTTCTTCTTGCATAGCAGAAATCCAAAATTCATCATTAAAAGCTTCAGAAATGTTTTTAGGCTCTACTTGTGAAATGAAGGCAGTGCTAGCAACGGAGTCTCTTAGTGATGATCTAGTAGTTACTCCACGTGAAACTTCTCCTATAACTAAATTTTCTGGATGAGAAGGTTTGAAAGAGAATTTCTTAGGCAAACCCTCCAGAGAATTAGTTTCGGTTGAAGTATTCATTGGAGTAGAAGTTGATGGCTCAACGTCATCATCAAGAGTACTTGTTGCACTGTTGTCTTCATCAAAAGTCACATTTGTTGACTCTTCCACAATAAGTGGGCGTTTATTAAAAACTCTATATCCCTTACTCTTGGCGGCATAACCAAGAAAGATACCATCGTCAGCTTTGGCATCAAATTTGCCTAAGTTGTCTTTGGTGTTAAGGATAAAACATCTACAGCCAAAAACTTTAAAATAAGAAACATTGGGGGTTCTCCCAAACCAAAGCTCATAGGGTGTTTTCTTCGTAATGGGACGAATCAGCACCCTATTCAAAATGTGGCATGCTGTACTAACAGCTTCTGCCCAAAAATATTTCGGAAGTGAAAATTTATTCAACATGACTCTGGCCATATCGCCGAGAGTTCTATTCTTCCGCTCCACAACACCATTTTGTTGAGGAGTTCTAGGACAAGAAAATTCATGATCAAAACCATTTGCATTACAAAAACTTTCAAAATCATAATTTACGAATTCGCCTCCATGATCACTTCGGATTCGAGTAATCTTGTAGCCTTTTTCGTTTTGAACTTTCTTTACAAAAATTTTGAAAGCAGAAATAGCATCGCTCTTATTAGCGAGAAAGAAAACCCAAGTAAATCTCGAAAAATCATCAACAATAACAAATGCATAAAGTTTGCCTCCAAGGCTAGCTATTCTACTAGGACCAAATAAATCCATATGAAGTAGTTGCAAGGGTCTAGTAGTACTTACAGAGTTGATAGAATGGAATGAGGATTTAGTTACCTTGTTTAGTTCACATTCGGCACATACCGTGTCCTTTTTGAATGTGATGTCAGGCAATCCTCTCACTAGCTTCTTGGTAGAAAGCCTGGATATAGCATCCATGTTGGCATGACCAAGACGCTGGTGCCAAAGTAGTCGTTCGTCTTTGTGGGCATATAGACATCTACCTGCATTGTTAGTATTGATAGAAAGATAGAAAATATAGATGTTGTCTTCTCTTTTCCCTTCAAAAGCAATGTCTCCTGTTGACCTATCATAGATGTAGCAACTGTTTTGTCCAAAGTTAATATCATATCCATGATCAGCAAGATGACTAATGCTGAGCAGGTTATGCTTTAACTCGGTCACTAGGCAGACATCCTTTATTACAGGAGAAGGAGGATGACCAATGACACCATTACCTATAATGTTCCCTTTGAGATTGTTACCGAAGGATACGTATCCTTCTCTCTTCATCGATAGTGATGCAAAAAGATTTGCGTCTCCCGTCATATGTCGCGAGCATCCACTATCGAGAATCCACTTACTTTCAGTTGAGGAGGAAAGGCCCACCTACATCAAGAGTAGATGTGACCTTTGGTACCCGAGTTCTTGAGGGTCCTGAAAAGTTAGTCTTTGGGAACCAAGCATATATCTTTTTATCTACAAGTCTTCTAACTCTGCACTGTGGTGAGATGTGTCCATGTAATCCACAATAAGTACAGATAGCATTCTTATTTATACTAGGAACATGAGAATAATATCTGTAAGTAACAGGATGAGGATGGACATGATGTGAAGAGTTAGCATGGTGAAGATGATTATGCATGGAATGAGTGGCATGGTGATGGTGTTTATGAGGCATAGAATGATGGTATTGTCTATGATGTGTGACATGCTGATATTGTCTAGATGGCATGACATGATGATTTTGTCTATATGGCATGACATGATGATTTTGTCTATATGGTATATGAGGACCTTGTCTATATGACATTGCATGATGATCTTGTCTATATGGCATGGCATGATGATTTTTATGTGTGGAGTGATGTTGATTGTGTCTTTGTGCATGATGCTTGTGTACTGAGTGAGAATTGTTCTTACATGCACGTGGTTTGTGAAAGTTTGTGTATATAAATGCATGGTTATGTGCTGCATGAGAATGACGTGGTTGACTAGCATGAGTGGTGTTGTGCCCATGTGATTGGGTTTGAGGTTGAACAACCTGTTTACCCAATTTGGTTTCTAATCTTTTAGAAACAGCTTGCAGTTCATCAACCTTAACATTTAAGCCATATATCTTAGTCATGGAAATCTTGTGTCTACTCTTTTCTTCAGCAAGCAATGTGTTGAGAGTAGTGATTTCTTGAGTTTGTTGCTCAATACGTGCTTCAGCATCATGTAAGCTTAATTTAAGCTTGGATACTTCATCAGTGTCATTAGTGGGTGATGTGTTTCTAACATTATCAAGAAGTAAAGAAATTCTTTGTATCTCATCTTCTAGACTTTTGATTTTGTCCTTGGCATGTTTATATTTACCGATGACCTTTCTATGATCATCGAGTAAATCAGTGAAAGCATCGCCAAGTTCATCAAAAGAGAAGTCATCTAGAGTTTCGTTAGATACCTTGTTAGAAGTTGCCATCAGGCACACATTTGCTATATCTTGAGGAGAGTCCTTTTCTTCCTCAGAGTCACTTGCTTCACTTTCATGCCAGATGCCTGTGTTGGCATATTTCTTTGATGAGTTCTTTTTGTATGGCTTCTCATAGCGGTTGCTCTTCTTCAGGAATGGGCAGTCTTTTCGGACATGTCCAGTTTTCTTGCAACCGTAACAAGTTGGTTCTTCTTCATCGTCTTCTTGAGATTCCTTCTTCCTTCGATTGAAGCGAAGGAATTTCCTGAAGTTGCGAACCATGAGAGCTTGGTCTTCATCATCCGAATTATCTTCTTCGGTCTCATCATGATTAGCTCTTCGTTGATGAGCTTTGAGTGCGATCTCCCTGGCCTTCGGAGCAGGCTCTTCGAAGTCCTTGAGGTCAAGCTCGTGAGTCATAAGCTTACCCATCAAGGTCTCCATTGACATTGTTGTGAGATCGTTTCCTTCTATGATGGCTGTCACCTTAGGGTTCCAAATCTTTGGTAGCCCTCTGAGCAGCTTACGAATCTTCTCGTGGTTTGAGTGCTGCTTTCCAAGAGAAGATAGAGGATTGATGATGTCGAGGAATCTTGTGATCATTTGAGTGATCGTCTCATTTGGCTTCATCTTGAAGGCTTCGTATTCTTGAGTGAGACGGCTTATTTTAGATTCCTTGACCTGTGTGGTTCCTTCATGCGTCACTTCTAGAAGTCTCCATACTTCATGAGCAGTGGTGCAAGTAGAAACCCTGTTGAACTCATTCCTGTCTATAGCACAGAATAAAGCATTAATAGCCCTAGCATCTAGACTTGCCTGTTTCTTCTCCTCGACAGAATATTTGTCGTGTGGTTTCTCAATGAGGTCACCATCGACAACTATCCTGGCGAGCTTTTTGTAACCGTCAGTGACGACAGTCCACAGGTCAAAGTCTAGAGACTTAAGATAGAAGCTCATCCTTGTTTTCCAATATGTGTAGTTAGTCCCATCAAATAGGGGAGGCCTATGAGTGGACTGACCTTCACCATGATTGGAAATCAAGGATTGTGTGGTTGCCATGGATCAGCTCTTAGGATGTTAGTCCTTGTAAAGAGAACAGAGCTCTGATACCAATTGAAGAACAGTTTGGCAACTCTAGAGGGGGGGGAATAGAGTTTATATAGAAAAATAGCCAATTAAAAATAACTCTTTCACCAACAATAAATAATCAGAGTAAAGTGCGGAAAATAAATGAAGAGCAGAAGAGCATACGCAAACACAGCGATTTTAACCTGGTTTCCCTCGTGGAGGACTAGTCCAGGCCTGAGAACTCTAGCTCAGGATTAAATCCACTATTTGTGAAATAGTAGTTTCCAACCCGTGCCTTTTCTTCAGAAGAGCACGTCAACTTCTAACAGAGGATCGCAGTGGCGATTTGCTTGGAATTGTCCAAGCGACTTCTTCGACTCTTGCACAAGAATCCTAACTGAGAGATGCTGAGCACTCGAGACTTAGGAGGCTTGTGGCTAGTAGATGGGAAGGGTATGGCTTATTGAGCTTATAAGAGAGAAGAGAAGAGAAGATTGGATGGATTGAAATGAGAGAATTCATGCCCTATTTATAGTATTTTTATAGGCAGAATTCGGCCAGAATTCGGGTAGAAAAATTCAAAAATTTGGCCGTTGGACAACTAGCAACCAGCTATCCCAAAAATTAGGGTTCCTGATTTCTAGGGGACAGAGTTCGGCCCGAACTCTGTGTGGAGGCAGAGTTCGGCCCGAACTCTGTCTCCAGAGCACAGAGTGGTTCTAAGGGGACCAGTGGGCAGTTTTTTTGGTTCAGTGGAGCTAGGGATTTTGGGTAGGTTATAGACTAAGTTCCAAGAGCTCAGCATGACTCAGAGTACACAAGTCTAGACTCAATGAAATTATAAAATACAGACTCCAGAACACACTGAGAGCCGGAGACTGAGCTGTCATCTGTCTTGAACTGAATGCAGTCGTCGTGTGTCGTATTGAATTAATACAAATATTATTTAGTCAATGTAGTCAATATTTGGTTGACTGTGACTTTGTGTCAACAGAGAGAGTTCGGCAAAAGTAACTATCATCTTATCCTTGGCTTCATCAAGGGTTTTGATGATAGCTTCAGCACCAAAGACTTTCTCCTCCAAAATTGAGCTCTGCGTCAAATGTTTATCTCGAGCTACGATTGTCTGCTCTCTCTCCACCTTCAAGCGAGCTAATTCTGCCTCAACTTCACGAATTCTATCATTCTGTTGATGAATTCTCATGTTTGAAGTTTCATAGGCTTCTCTGTGAGTCTCCAGCTGAGGTTTAGTTTCAGCCAAAAAAGCTCTTTCTCTGGCGACTTTGCTGCTATATTCTTGGAGAGATTCCTTAAATACAGTCTCCCGAGTGATGTATTCAGCAGATAAAGCATCATACTCGGTTTGGATGAGACTTTCAAGGGTTTCACTTGACAGCCTTAGATATTCTTTAACATGCTGTTCAAGTCCCTCTACTACCTTCTCCAGCGCTGCTGCTCTCTCGGCGTCATTGAACATAGCAACGTTCCCAATGGTGGGAGCAATTGCAGCCTTCAAGCTTTCATAATTTAGGCCCTTCTTCAGGACCATCTTGATCAGAGCAGCCAGGGTTAGCTTTAGTATGAATCTCAACTAAAAGATTCATTTCTGCGTTAGAGCTTGGTGTAGCAGCGAGCTCTACTAAATTCCTCTTTTGAAGACAAGAAGCAGATGTTGTTGCTTTGGTAGCAGGCTGAGATGAAGTCAAAGTTGTCGTTGCTACCAAGGCTAACTGCTTCCTAGGAGTTTCAGAGGCAACGTCTTCAACATTTTTATGGATTATTTCTCCTGCCATTTCTGGAGCTGAAACTACTTGAGTTTCGGTGGCGGTGATTGTTGCGGGAGGAATAGTGATTGTTGCAACTGACTCAGGTTCAGACACCGTCTTCTCAAGAACTTGTGCCGGATCAGTAGCAATAAGTGAGGATGCTATTACTACGTCTCCGACTTCGGTTGATGGGTAGACAATATCTTCATCACCTTCGTTGGCTACAAGCTCTTCAAGCTCTGGGAGTACTTCAGTTGCAGTTATTTCTTCTGCAACTGTTTCTTCATTGAGGGTTGTTTCTTCTGTAGCAGCTACTCCTTCATCTGCAGTTGGTTCTTCTTCTCTGTCTTCAGCAAGAGAAGGCAATCCTTGCTGGGCCTCTACTTCAGGCTCTTTTTGTACCTCCATGGATGGAGAATATCCTTCTTGAGCAGAATTTTCTTTTGAAGAAGAACTCTCTTCTTCTGACTCTATCTCTCCTTCTTCGTGGATAGTCTCTTGAGGAGGAGGAGGAGCAACAGGCTTTGCTACAAAGATGACACCTACAAAGATTAAGCAAAAAAGTCAATATACAAAATTATAATATATATTATTTAAAATTTTATGTAATTCATTTTTACCCAGAGTAGGTGCAGGACGTGACAAGAATGAGTCATAGTCCGTATCCCAGTCATCATCTTCTAAATCTAGAGCTGGTTCATCTGAAGGGATAGGTTCCGAAACATTAGCTGTAGATGTACCTTCATCAACTACAGGAGTCTTCGATGGAGAAGTCAGATGCGCAGAAGTGCTGAGACGTCCGGGAGATAAGAGCCCCATAACTTCTGTTGCTGCTGGTTGAGAAGACCCTTCTCCAGGTTGAACTGAAGAAGATACAATGTTCAGAGGCTCTTCGACTGGAGTCTCTCTCTCCGGAATAACAGCCCTCTGTCTAGAAGGCCCTTTAACAGTGACATTTTTCTTATTCTCTTTGGGAGCAACCGCTGTATCGGATTTACGCTTCTTAGAGGTAGAGATTTTAATGGGTCCTGCAGCTGCCTCTCCAACTCCCATGGGGATTGCTGCCAGATATTCATCTGGAACAGCAGTTTCATCTGGTATGTCTGAAGGAACCATAACTGGCTCTTCGACATTTCCCTCCTTATCCCATCGAAGGCTTCCCTTCATGTTGTAGTCTGTTGCAAAGGAACGAATAGAGGCATAGAAGCGAGCATACGAATGGAGCATTCGTAGCTCAGTTGTACTGGTGGCAGTTGATACACAAAATTTAGCACCGGTACATCCAGCCTGAAATACCTTTATGCCCTTGTACCATCAACTAACTTCCCATAATGGTTGAAGGAGGTGGAGGGATTACCAACGTGAAGTTGGTCATACCCGAATTGGCGAGCGAACCGACTGGGCAAGTACGGTTCGAAGGCGCAGTCATCATCAGTTCAATACATCAGATTTGATGGTCTGATGCATATAAGCCAATTAAAGACAGGTGCAGGGAGCCTCGTCCTCTCTTCACCTATATCTTCAAACTGCACACCGAAGCAGTCGGCCGGAACCGGAGGTCTTGTGCAGAAGAAGTTCCATCCATGAGAGTAATTTAATGCTGCTCGAGTATCTGCCACCGAAGTCGCAATCCACGAGGCTTTATAGAACTTCTGGAGGAACACCGTCGCTTGATCTTCGGGGCCTGGTGGCAATAAGCTGCAGTTGTGATGCAGCAACCAGCCCATTAAATAGGTGTACATCTCCACCCTGGGGAAGTCTTTACGGTAAGGAGCATTATTAATCAGCTCCTCACCAAATGCTTGCAGACCAATATTTATCCTACATACCATGGCTGGTAATAAGCTGAGTCTGGCTTTGAACACCAAACGTACTGCTGGCCATAGTACGTTTCGGTGAATTCTGTCAACCGTACATGTCCCTGGTACGACCCATCTCCTCAGCCACAAAGAATGAAAGCCTGCCAGCAAGGCTTCCTTTGAGATCTTTCGACTGCCATATTTCAGATAGCTCAAAGCTTCAGTCCCTGCAAGGATGTCTCCAGTCTTGGTAGTCAGATACTGATCCGGAGATTTGTATGTGATCATCCAATCATAGATCAAATCTGAAGGAATCATTGAACACGGGGTGATGGTTTGAGCCTTGTTATCTTGGAATCTCCCCTTATCGTTCTTGGATATCCTATTCTCGTGGTAGAATAAATAGGTTGTCCATTTATTGGTATATGCCAAATGCGACCCACTTTCATACATAGTGGTGCAAATCAGATAATGGCACATCAATTCTTGGTATAATTTGACTAAACCAGGATTTTTCTTGCTAATCTCTTCCAGTTTCTGGTTGGAGGGAATGTATTCTTCATATGGAGCTCCCCCAGTGGCAGTTTAGAGATGAATTGCATCTCATGCAGTGCAGAACCCATTTCTCCTATTGGGGTTGCAAAAGTCCCTGTTGAGCTGATGTACAACTCCATCAAAGCTAAGAACAGGTTGTTGTTCTTTGGTATGCCTTGACTGGTAGAGGCTATTGCTTCAAACAGCCCAATAGCTCGTAGCTCCGCTTCGAAGTTCTGCAAACCCAAGCACTGAGTTGAATCCAGTTCTTATTATAAGGGATTATCCACCCTGGAAGCCCAGGGTTGACCTAGGGATACAGCACTGAAACATTCATAAACTTGTTTATGAACATTGGTATCTGCACTGGCTGGATCAGAGCTGAATCTTCGCTTGGTATGAATCCAGGCAGCAAACCGAAGAAAGGGACAACACCACCACTGGGAGTGCTGGTATGATAGCCCATTTGGTTGGACCCATCTCTCTTGAATATGATTTTTCCTAGTCTACCATGACTGTTAGGAGTCAGGTTCCAGATCATATATCTTGTGTGGGTGGCATGAACGAACGAAGACATGAGATAATCCCTTGACATGGACGGGAGGTACATCGCTGTCTTCCCAAATCTAAATACCCAAGACTCATTCTTGGGATTTGTCTGAGATTTGAAGTCGATGGCGTCTCCAAACATGAAAGCAGGCTTCAAGAATTGTTGGTCATCTAGCGACGTCAGCAACTCTCCATTTATCAAAGTCAACAACATCCTATCTCCCTGAGCAGCTATCAGTTGTTGTCTCTCCTCAGGATACTGTTTGTCTGATTGTGGAAACTCAACATGAGACAGATTCTCCAAGTAGTTGGAACCCAAGATGCCAGTTGGAGAACCAAAGATCTCAGATAGAGGATGAATCTGCAAGTCCACTGCAAAAAGAAGATCAACAAAAATCAAGTTAATAGAATTCAGAATTGATCTTTATACGCAAATGCTTTTTACGCAAGTAAATGTTGGTGCGTAAAGGTTTTTTATTCTTTATTCAGAAAATATTGGAAATATCCTAAGTTGACCCATCTCTACGCAAGAGTTATTTTACGCAAGAGAAGATTTACGCATAAAGGATTTTTTGAATATTAAGTTGATGCAGCGTATGACTAAAAGTTTTACGCGTACTTTTCTCTGTTCAAAAGAGTAAAAGTTATACGCATGAAAACATATAGTCTTTTACGCTGACACATATAAAATTTGCGTATTTTTACGCTTAACATTTTACGCTGGCACGTATTGACGTGAGCGTATTATGTTGTTTACATTTCATGCTGGCACGTATTGACGTGAGCTTATTTTGTTGTTGTTTATATTTTACGCTGGCACGTATAGACGTGAGCGTATTTTATATTTTACGATGGCACGTATAGACGTGGGCGTATTCTGTTCTTTACGCTGGCAAGTATAAATGTGGGCATATTTGGTAATTTTTATTCTACGCTGACACGTATAAACGTGGGCGTGAAGTTTAGGGTTCAGTTCTTCTTCTTCTCCGACGAACCCACGGCCAAATTAGATAGGGTTCTACCTATCATGGCCGGAGCCACATCGGGGTTGGTCCTTCGGGTTACCGCCGATGATGCGATGACAGTCTTCGTACGCTCACTCCTCGATGAAGCAGCGACGGGCTTCTTGCCCTTGGCGCCGGCGGCGGTCTTGCTCTTGGGGGCCATCGATTTGAACTAAGGTTCCGAAGAAGAAAAGAGTATTCAGAGATTGAGAATCGCGAGAATGAGTAAAGTTCTCTCTCTACCAGTTGAACTCTATTTATAGAGAATTTTGAAATCGGTTCAAATTCCCGAACTTTACGCGGACTGTTGGATATCCCAGATTTTACGCTTCTGTTCAAAGTATTTCAAATCTTAGAAAAAATTTGAAGACTTTGAAGGGGGTTTTGTAGAAGCGTAAATAAATTTCATAGACCAAGTCAAAGAAGTTGAGAGCTTTTACGCAAGTCAAGCTGAGTCAGATTCAAGTTTTACGTAGAGAGCAAACAGAGTCTAACTCTACGCGAACTACTTTATGCGAGAACCATCCTCAGCCTTTACGCGCGAGAGACAGGCTGTCCACATCGCATTTAATGTGCGTGATATTGCTCTGACAGAATGATTTTCTGACAGCACATTGCACAGAAGTCGAGAAGATTTTTATACCAAACCCAACACTTGTCGTTTAGCGTGCAGATGGGCTACTTACGCTCAAGAGACCGCTTCCTTTACGCATGAAAGCTATTCGAGCTTTTACGCTCAAGGCTTTTGTGTGCGTAAAGTTTATTTGAGCTAATTATACGCTCAAGGCTACTTTTCAGCCACTTTACGCAGGAAGTCTATTTTTGGGTTATTTTACGCCCAGTCTGCTATTTTACGCAGAAAGTCTGTTTTGGGTTATTTTTACGCCCAATCTTTTCTGGCTATGTGAGAACGTGGTCTGCATATGTGGCTTTCATGCCACACTTATCGAGGAACGTGTGTACGTGCTCTCCCCATATTGTTGAAGTTGTGGGACACGTGTCACCATGCGTAGAGATCAAAACTCTACATGGGACACGTGTCATCACGCGTAAAGATTGATTTTCAATCGTGGGTAGCAGTTACTTGCGTAGAGACCCAATTTTGTTGCTTTTTACGCACAGAGGGTTTAGTCTATAAATAGACTTATTTTTAACAAAAGAAGACATCAAGAGAGAGACAGAGAAGGAGATTCTGAAAAAACTCATACTTTCAGAGTGATATTTTCCAGAAGCATTTCTTCATCTTTTTCTCAAGAACATGGTGAAGCAAAGCAGGAAAGCATTCGACTGTGCCATCAGTGCCGTTGTGTCGATACCTTTCTGGTGACTTAGTTCTTCCGATTGTTCATCTTCCTCAAGCAGTTCTCTTCACCATCATCGTGTGGTCCAAGGAACAAAGTGATCGCTCTCAGATCAGACTTCTATAGCAATACTCTCCAGAATTTACTTGCACTTTTGTACTTTTTCTCGTTTTGTTTCAAAAGCCAATTTTAGGCATTTTATTAAGTGAAACACCAAACAAGGACCGGAGTTGTAACCCTTCACCTGAACGGAACTTAGTCTCTAACCAATTATCGGTAAAGTAAGCATTCACAATCATGTCCTGAGATAGCCATGCACTGGGTCTAGACAAGACTAGACAAATGGGACTTCATCCAATCATTCACGGTCAATCAATGAGTACGGCTTGATACTTTAACTAACTAGGGTTATCACAAGCCTAGTTACTAGCAAGATGCAATGGGGATTCCTACGGCCACAAGCCCTGCAGACTATCCAGGTTATCCAGGCGCAAGGTTTATGTTAAGAATTATCAATACTTGTTAGGTGACTTGAGTGCAACACATGATAGTGTGCTTAGTAATCGTTGCTTGCTTGAAGTGCCCCACATAACAGTGAGCTGGAAATGTGCCCTACTCGTCGGCAGGCTACAAGTCCATCAGTAAGACGCCCAGATAACGGGATTGCTTGTAGCCGAAATACCTCTCTATATGAACTACTTGATCAATCTAGTCATTAACCTAGTCAGATTCAGTATGGATCCCTGACCGTGGTAACCAGGGACACATGTCTTAGAAATGATGCGAAACTCGACTGGTAGCTTATACAAGCACATTCAATACAATCACCCACGGTGTCATGTCCAGTTAGCTGTCACAACAGCGTTCATGAGTTATCTGTCAAGATTACTTGTCAGGGGTGCACCACAACGGGTCACCACCATGTTACGTTACTTGTCATGTTCTTGTCTGGAGTGCGCCATGACGGACCACTATCATCTTGCGTTACTTGTACTTGTTACTTGTTAGGAGCGCGCCACGACGGGTCGCCATCATGATTCATTACATATCAATCATCATTTCATATTCACATATCATGGTTATGATCATATCATCATGTAAGCAGAAAGACATATCCTGAGTGCACCCTAACGGTCCACCGATGTAAAAATGCCAAATCATTGTGTGCCCCAAGGCTATGCGCCCACGGGGTTCTGTGCGCCTATATGAAGGCCACATACAAGCCAAATCGTGCCAAGGCTTGCACGAGTCGCGCCGTGTCGAATTCGTGTCAAAAGGCGTAAGGATATAAACAGGGGATGCCATGCGCCTAATGAGGAGGATTAAAATAGGGCAATTAGGGTGCTATGGCTAGGTTGCGTCAGGCAAAATGTGCCAGGCCACTGGCCAGACTACGTCGGGGGCACAGGCCAGGTTGCACCCACTGGGTCTGGCACTAAGAAGCGCGCAGGTTGGCCAGTTACGCTGGGCTAGGGATTGCGCCGGGGCAAGATACGCCAGGGCAAGATGCGTCGGGGGTAAGATGCGCCGGGGCAAGATGAGTTGTGCCCAAATGGTTCTGGCGCTAAGAAGCACGCAGGTTGGCCAGTTGCGTCAGGCACTATAAAGTGCGCAGGACGACGAGATGCGCCGGGCACTAAACAGTGTGCCGAACGACGAGATGCGCCGGGCACTAAGCAGTGCACCAAACGACGAGATGCGCCGGCTGCTACAGGGCCTTCTTCTCCACCAAGGCTGAGAGCCATGGCCAAGAAGAACCCAAGAACTTCCAAAGTCTATAAAACTCTCATTTCCAAGCCAAAATGGGATTTCCATAGGTCAAAGTAGGGTAGAACGAAATTCTCTACATCATGGAACCATCAAAACTTGAAAATAAAGAAGTTTGATAGATCAAACCCATAAAAATCCAAAAATGACTAATTTCTAGATCTACAAAAATCAAAGCTTCAAAATGGAAAATGACAAGTTCTAATGTGTCTTTGAAACATGAGAAGAAGCTAATAGAACAATAAAAATGGGTTCTCTTGTGGAAGCAAGTTGCACTTGCCTATGGAGGGAGAGAGGTTTTAATGGAGAAGGAAGAGGAGTTATGGAGAATAATGAGGAGAGCGAAAAAGTGGGTGGGTTTATAAAGGGGGATGGTAGTAGGTAGGGTGGTTTCTTCATGATGAACCAACCAAAATAAACCAAGCCAACTCGAAAATGAACCAAGTTAAACCATGTCATGCCATGATGAACCTAAACAAGATTAAACAAAAATTAGCTAGCCAGACAGGAAAATAAAAATACGTGTCAGGATTCTGTATACGCATACTGAAAATACGTAGAACGGAATACGAGGGTGACAACTCTACCCACCTTAAAAGAATTCCATCCTCGGAATTTAATTAAGAGGTTAGAGATGTCAAGCAAGCTATATTAATCATAAGCAACTACGACTAGCAGTCAATCATTCAATCATTCATGCAAGCAAGGAATTTAAGCATAAGACATAAGAAAGATATTATACCTTACGAGTCAAACAGGTCGGGATATCGCGATCGGATATCATCCTCACGCTTCCACGTTGACTCACTCAAAGAGTGATGACCCCAAGCAACACGGACTAACTTGATAGTCTTGTTCTTGAGTATCTTCTCTCTCCGGTCCAATATGGATACGGGTCTCTCCTCATACGAAAGGTTGGTATCAACAACCAATTTCGAATGATCAATGACATGACTCGGATCTGGGATATACCGTCACAATTGGGATACATGGAAGACATCATGTACCTCACGTAACGACAGCGGAAGAGCGAGACGATAGGATACATCACCTACTCGCTCTAGAATATCAAACGGCCCTATATACCTAGGACTGAGCTTTCCCCGCACGCCGAATCGAATGACGCCACGGGTAGGCGAGATCTTGAGGAATACGTGGTCACCGACAGAAAATTCAAGGGGGCGCCGATGGGAATCGGCCCAATGACGATGTCGATCTTGTACAACTCGAAGATGATCTCTAACTTGTCTGACCACCTGAATAGTCCGCGTTACCATTTCTGATCCAAGCATTTGCCTCTCACCGATATTATCCCAAGCTAAAGGAGATCTGCACTTCCTGCCGTACAAGGCATCGAAAGGTGCCATCTGGATACTAGTCTGAAAAATATTGTTGTACGAGAACTCTACAAGATGCAGGTGATCTTTCCACGAACCACCGAAGTCGAGTGTACATGACCGCAGCATATCTTCAAGAGTCTGGATCGTGCATTCTGACTGACCATATGTCTGCGGATGGTAGGCTGAACTGAACTTGAGACGAGTCCCCAAACTTTCCTGGAGACTTCGTCAAAAGTGAGATATAAATCTCGAATCTCTGTCGGACACAATGCTGATTGGTACTCCATGCAATCTGACTATCTGCCTGAGGTACATCTCTGTAAGCTGATCCGTCGACTGGCCGATTCTGAAAGGAAGAAAATAAGCCACCTTGGTGAGTCGGTCAACTATAACCCAGATAGCATCTCTCCCCGCTGAGGATTTAGGTAATCCAGTTACAAAATCCATAGTAATGTGCTCTCATTTCCATTCTGGAATCGGTAGAGGTTGAAAAAGTTCAGCTGGTCTCTGATGTTCGACCTTAACTTGCTGACAAACCAAACAACGAAAGACAAACCGGGCTATCTCCCTCTTCATGCCATTCCACCAAAAATGCTGCCGAATATCACGATACATCTTCGTACCGCCGGGGTGAATGGAATACTGAGAACTGTGGGCTTCTGCCACGATCTCCTATCTGATATCTCCACTGGGTACACAAAGACGCCTCCCATGTCGGAGTGTACCATCTTCATGAATGCATAACTCTGGTCTCTGTCCTGCTACACATTCCGCCCTAAGCCGTTGAAGCTTAGAGTCCGCTGACTGAGCTAACTTGATCCTCTCAACTATACTGGACTGAACTTGCATACTGGCCATCAATGCCACACTGGAAGGAAGAACAACTTCAATACCCATATTCTGAAGATCTGCTAACAACTCTGGCTGTGTTGTAAGAAAATAAACTCCGGCTCTCCTGCTTAATGCATCTGCTACCACGTTGGCCTTCCCAGGATGATACTGCAAGTTGATGTCATAATCCACAAGTAGCTCTAGCCATCTTATCTGACGCATATTAAGGTCCTTCTGGGTAAACACATACTTCAGACTCTTGTGGTCGGTGAACATCTCCACCCGATCTCCATACAAATAATGCCTCCAAAGCTTCAATACAAAAACTACGGCTGCTAACTCCAGGTCATGGGTTGGGTAATTCCTCTCATGATCACGAAGCTGACGTGACGTATAAGCGACTACCTTACCATGCTGCATCAAGACACATCCTAATCCCTTGTCGAATGCGTCGCAATAAACTGAAAATTCTTCCGTCCCGTCGGGAAGAGTGAGAATGGGGGCCGTCATCAATCTCTGCTTCAACCTTTCGAATGATCTCTGACACTCTGTTGTCCAAGCAAACTGCACATCCTTGCGGGTCAACTGCGTCAATGGCGCTGAAATCCGAGCAAAGTCTGACACAAACCGTTGGTAATAGCCGGCCAATCCAAGGTAACTCTGAACTTCCGCGACGGTACTGGGAACTGGCCATGTCTCTATGGCTACAATCTTCTGGGGATCCACTTCTACTCTACCTCGGATGATGATGTGACCCAAGTACGAGATAAGATCCAACCAAAACTCGCACTTACTGAACTTCGCATACAACTGGTGCTCTCTGAGAATCTGAAGAACTACACGGAGATACTGCTCATGCTCCGCTTCAGTCTTGCTATAAACCAGGATGTCGTCTATAAACACTATCACGAACTGGTCTAAGTAGGGCATGAAGATACGATTTATGAGGTCCATGAATACGGCTGGAGCATTGGTTGCTCCAAATGGCATAACAAGGAACTCCCAATGTCCATACCTCGATCTGAATGCTATCTTTGGGATGTCTTGCTCTCTGACTCTGATCTGATGGTACCCTGACTGCAAATCAATCTTCGAGAATACTGTCACTCCTCTGAGCTGATCAAATAAGTCATCTATCCTCGGGAGAGGATATCTGTTCTTGATTGTCACTGAGTTCAAGGTACGATAATTAACACATAATCTTGACGTACCATCCTTCTTTTTCACAAGAAGTATCGGGGCTCCCCAAGGTGATCCGCTAGCACGAATGAATCCCTTGGTTCTAAGTTCTTCAATCATCTTGTACAAGATCTCCAGCTCTGAAGGCGCCATTATGTAGACCCTCTCTGACACTGGTGCTGATCCGAGAATCAAATCAATGGTGAACTCGATCTCTCTCTCTGGAGGCATGCCTGAAAGTTCTTCGGGAAATACGTCAGGAAACTCTTCTACAACTCTGGGAAACTGAACTGCTGCTACTGCCATCCGCAATGCTGGGGAAGAGGGCTCTACTCCGCCTCGGAGAAATAAAAACTCTGGCTCACCAGGAATACTAAAAATAAACTTGCCGATATGGCAATCTATTCTAGCATACTGGTCTCTCAACCAATCCATCCCTAGGACCACATCATAATCGGCTATCGAAAATTCTATCAACCTAGCGGGAACTCTCTACCGCTAACTACGATTCGACACGAGAAAAATACTCTATCTACTCCCACAAGACCGTTACCAGTAAGTATATTGAGCCTTACTGATAATGACTCGGCTTCAGTCCTATCCGTGTCGCGAATCGTGCAGACATAAATGAATACGATGCACCCGAATCAAATAATACTGATACAGGAAAAGAGTCGACGAGAATGGTACCTGCCACCACCTCACTTGAGGACAACTCCTCCTCTACGGTCAAAGCCATCACTTGACCGTGCCCTCTGGGTGCTGGTCCCCTCTGTTGGAAACCTCTCTGGCGGTTCTGATTCTGAGCCTGGGCCTGGGCATACTGCTGCGGTCTCTGTTGATGAAATGCTTGAGCCTGAGGCAACAATAGCCTCGGAGGCTGGTACTGCTGCTGCTGCGCTGGTGCTGGCCCCCTCACCGAGGGACTAGTCTGGGCCGATGAGGATGAACCGGCTCTCTGTGGACAGGATCCTACCATGTGATCCGATGGTCCACAAACCAAACACAATCTTTGTGCTCGATGATATTCTGACACTACATGCCCTGGCTTTCCACAATGAGTGCAGCCCATTGTGGAAGACTGCCTCCGCTTCTGCTGCTGAGGATACGTCGGAGTCGAATGCTAAACCGACGTAACTGACGCTGCCCTCCTCAGAGCTCCAATGGTCAAGGCCCTAGCTGCCGGGGCTGGGGCTGAGGACTGGATCATCTGACCATGGGATCGCTTCTGTCCTCCAGTTCTGTCCACTATCCTCTGGGAGGTATACTCATGCCTCCTAGCTGCTCGCAAAACAGCATCAAAGGTCTGATGCTCAAACTGCTCCACTGCTAGAATGATCTCTAGGTGGAGTCCCTGCTGGAACCGCTGCGCTTGGTCAAACTCGATTGCCACCAAAGTGGGAGCAAACCGACTCAGTCTTGAAAACTCGGCCGCATATCCATCGACCGTCCTGCTCATCTGCCTGAGATTGGTGAACCTCGTCTGTAGGTCGTACCGAGCCACAACATCGAAGTACTTGATCTGAAACTTGTCACTGAATACCGCCCATGGAACAGGCGTCGCCAACCCAACTGCTATCATCGCCCACTAGGTGCGGGCTAGGTCCAATAACTGCAGGCGTACTACAGCTACCTTCTCTCCTTCTGGAGTCTTGGATACATCCAAGATAATCTCGATGTCCTGGAGCCACGCATCAGCTGCAATAGCGTCCTCACTACCGTCGAAGAAGGGAGGGTTGAGGCGCTTGAAACTATTGGCTGCATTGTTCCCTTGATAACCAACACGGCTCATGGCATCTTGTACTGTCTGGTACAGGGCATCGCCCCGACGATCTTGAGATGCAATCAACTCCCTGATGAGACCCACCAGGGTTCCATTGTCAGGCTCTGCAGGCTGGACGGGCTGAACTGGTGGCTCTTGACCCCCAGTAGGCATGACTCTGGAGGCTACCCCTGAGTGCTGGGCTTGATCTCCATGTTGCTGCTGGTCCACGGGAGGTGCTCCGCCTTGCTGATCGACAGGAACAATGTCGCTGAAGAAACGACATAGAGAACAATAAGGAAGGACCATGATAGATCGAGGATATAAACGTGTGATCAGGTCAAGATTTCAGATAGATTAGAAGACACGAGTAGAGATCAAGGGCGAGTGCTGATTGAGACATCTATCCAGTGAAACCCTCACTCATCTTGATTTACAAGACCTGCATGGGCCACCACTTAAACCGTGTCACGCCCCAGAACCAGAATACTGGAGAGCGGGGGACAGACACAACCAGCTGCGTTCATTGAAGTGAATCCAACCTCGCAAAACGGTCACGGCTGTCTAGATGCATGAGGGTTTTGCTACAAGCCATCAGTCTCTTACGGTCAATATCAAGCATAGTGTCTCAATCTCAAGCAAGCAAGTAAATATAACAAGATGGTAGATCATCAGACATACAAGTAAGGCGTCCCATACATTATATATTCAGATGATCATGAAGCTAGTCATACAAAATGTGAAGACTAGCAAGAGTTTAAGTCATACGTGATCAACCCTAGGATTTGTCGATCATGTTACAGCCCGTAGGCAGATAGTAAGTAAAGTTGCAAACGAGCTAACACTTGCTCGGCGGCTAAACGCCTCAAAAGAATATTTTTACAATAGAGTGGGAGAGCAAAATAAAACCCACTCGTTGCCAGGATTCCTTCTAGTGGTCACCATCTGGCAGAAAGACTGGGAGATCCTCGGTAGCTGCTTCGAAATCTGTCCATACAAAACTAGCTGGGTCAGACCCCAGGAAGAGCAAGTGCCACAAAGGACGTTTCACTTAAGAACTAAAACCAGCACATTAGTACATAAGTTATAGATGAAATAACAACAGACATCAGTTGAATAAAACGGGATGATAAACGATTAAGAGACCTAAAGGACTATTCCGGTAACCAAGTTACAACCCGTAAACCAAACAAGGACCGGGGTTGTAACCCTTCACCTGAACGGAACTTAGTCTCTAACCAATTATCGGTAAAGTAAGCATTCACAATCATGTCCTGAGATAGCCATGCACTGGGTCTAGACAAGACTAGACAAATGGGACTTCATCCAATCATTCACGGTCAATCAATGAGTACGGCTTGATACTTTAACTAACTAGGGTTATCACAAGCCTAGTTACTAGCAAGATGCAATGGGGATTCCTACGGCCACAAGCCCTGCAGACTATCCAGGTTATCCAGCCGCAAGGTTTATGCTAAGAATTATCAATACTTGTTAGGTGACTTGAGTGCAACACATGACAGTGTGCTTAGTAATCGTTGCTTGCTTGAAGTGCCCCACATAACAGTGAGCTGGAAATGTGTCCTACTCGTCGGCAGGCTACAAGTCCATCAGTAAAACGTCTAGATAACGGGATTGCTTGTAGCCGGAATACCTCTCTATATGAACTACTTGATCAATCTAGTCATTAACCTAGTCAGATTCAGTATGGATCCCTGGCCGTGGTAACCAGGGACACATGTCCTAGACATAATGCGAAACTCGACTGGTAGCTTATACAAGCACATTCAATACAATCACCCACGGTGTCATGTCCAGTTAGCTATCGCAACAGCGTTCATGAGTTATCTGTCAAGATTACTTGTCAGGGGTGTACCACAACGGGTCACCATCATGTTACGTTACTTGTCATGTTCTTGTCTGGAGTGCGCCACGACGGGCCACTGTCATCTTGCGTTACTTGTACTTGTTAGGAGCGTGCCACGACGGGCCGTCATCATGGTTCATTACATATCAATCATCATTTCATATACACATATCATGGTTATGATCATATAATCATGTAAGCAGAAAGACGTATCCTGAGTGCACCCTAACGGGCTACCGATGTAAAAATGCCAAATCATTGTGTGCCCCAAGCCTATGCGCCCACGGGGTTCTGTGCACCTACATGAAGGCCATATACATGCCAAATCGTGCCAAGGCTTGCACGAGTCGTGCCGTGTCGAATTCGTGTCAAAAGGCGTATTGATATAAACAGGGGATGCCATGCGTCTAATGAGGGGGATTAAAATAGGGCAATTAGGGTGCCATGGCGAGGTTGCGCCAGGCAAAATGCGCCAGGCCACTGGCCAGACTGTGCCAGGGGCACAGACCAGGTTGCGCCCACTGGGTCTGGCGCTAAGAAGCGTGCAGGTTGGCCAGTTGCGCCGGACTAGGAATTGCGCCGGGGCAAGATGCGCCGGGGGCAAGATGCGCCGGGGGCAAGATGAGTTGCGCCCAACTGGTTCTGGCGCTAAGAAGCGCGCAGGTTGGCCAGTTGTGCCGGGCACTATAAAGTGCGCAGGACGACGAGATGTGCCGGACACTAAACAGTGCGCCGAACGATGAGATGCACCGGGCACTAAGCAGTGTGCCGAACGACGAGATGCATCGGCTGCTACAGGGCCTTCTTCTCCCCCAAGGCTGAGAGCCATGGCCAAGAAGAACCCAAGAACTTCCAAAGTCCATAAAACTCTCATTTCCAAGCCAAAATGGGACTTCCATAGGTCAAAGTGGGGTAGAACAAAATTCTCTACAACATGGAACCATCAAAACTTGAAAAATAAAAAAGTTTGATAGATCAAAACCACCAAAATCCAAAAATGACTAATTTCTAGATCTACAAAAATCAAAGCTTCAAAATAGAAAATGACAAGTTCTAGTGTGTCTTAGAAACATGAGAAGAAGCTAATAGAACAATAAAAATGGGTTCTCTTGTGGAAGCAAGTTGCACTTGCCTATGGAGGGGGAGAGGTTTTAATGGAGAAGGAAGAGGAGTTATGGAGAATAATGAGGAGAGAGAAAAAGTGGGTGGATTTATAAAGGGGGATGGTGGTAGGTAGGGTGGTTTCTCCATGATGAACCAACCAAAATAAACTAAGCCAACTCCAAAATGAACCAAGTTAAACCATGTCATGCCACGATGAACCTAAACAAGATTAAACCAAAATTAGCTAGCCAGGCAGAAAAATAAAAATACATGTCAGGATTCCGTATACGCATACTGAAAATATGTAGAATGAAAAACGGGGGTGACAGGTGTGTACGAGACCAGACATCGCTCATGCAGTTGGCACTGTTAGCATGCATCTTTCAAATCCTGGAAGGATACATTGGAGTACGGTCAAGTGGATTCTACGATACCTTCAGGACACTGCCGATTGGAGACTTTCTTTTGGTGGTGACGAGCCGAAGCTGGTTGGGTATACCGACGCTGACATGGCTGGAGATGTAGACACGAGACGATCGACTTCGGGCTATGTGATGATGTTTGCCGGAGGAGCGGTATCGTGGCAGTCGCGGTTACAAAAGTGTGTTATCTTGTCGACGACGGAGGCATAATACATTGCGGCGACGGAGGCTTGCAAGGAGCTGCTGTGGATGAAGAAGCTGTTGCAGGAAATGGGGCTGAAGCAAGAGCAGTATACTTTGCTTTGCGACAGTCAGGGTGTTATTCACCTTGTGAAGAACCAGACATTTCATAGTCGGTCAAAACACATCGAGACTCGGTATCATTGGATACGGGATGTGGTTGAGAAGAAGGACGCGACGTTTGAGAAGGTTCATACTAATGACAATGGAGCGGACATGCTCACGAAGGTTCTATCGAGGGAGAAGTTTGAGTACTGCAGGCAGATCGTCGGGATGACGACCTCCTCTACCTAGTTGTGAAGGAGGAGATTTGTTGGAGTGGGTGGGATTCCCAACCTATGTGGAGAAGACCCCGGAGTGCGACGAGCGCCGTCTGTGTGTTAGAGAAGCTCGGAGAGGTGACGAGGCCAGTCGGAGAAGACGAAGAAGCTCGGGAGCTGCCAGAGGAGCTGCTGGAGAGAGGGGGGGCAGAGTTCGGGCCGAACTCTGCCCCATGGGAGAGTTCTGGCCGAACTCTGCCTCCCAGTTCCAGAACTGTTCTGTTGCCAGAACAGAGAGTTCTGGCCGAACTCTGTGCCAGGACAGAGTTCTGGCCGAACTCTGTGTGTCGGGGCTGAAACGTTTTTCAGGGTGATTTAATCACCGTTGGATCGTATCCTACGGTCCAGGTTTTGCTGCGGATTAGGGGGTTTATACATGGTTATTCCTAACCCTAATCAACAACACAACATTGAAGAACAAGAGAGAGAAAAGAGGCAAGAGTGCCATTGCAACTTTGGGAGAGAAGAAGGAGGATTGAAGGCCATTTTCGAAGGAGGATCGTGTTCGGGTAATCTCTACTCGTCGTCCTTGTTCTTCGTAGCCTTGTAATCATTATTCTTGCTTCTAAGTGTTGTGGGGATCCGATTTGGATCGGGAGAAGTTTGTAGAGAGTGTACTCCTTTATTTCATTAGTGAAGGCTTCTCAGGGTTGGACTCCGATCGTCCCGTGGTTTTTTCCGCAAGGGTTTTCCACGTCAAAAATTCTCTGTGTCTACGTGGTTTGTTTTGGTGTTTTGGTTCATGCGTTGTATTGCTCGGTTCTCTCGCAGGTACTCTCTAGTTTGGGGAAAGGTTTTCGCGTTTCTTTCCCAACAGCATTATGGACATGAGATTCACTTTTACAAGACTGAAACTTCATAAATCTTTGTTCTACAACTTAGCTATGCATAAAATGTCCTTAAAATATGTATATATTTCAATTTTGTATAAAATGTCCTTAAAATATGTATAAAATGTCCTTAAAATATGTATATATACAACTTAGCTATGTATATATTGCAAAAGGAACCATTTCAACAACAATTTTCAATTTTGTTCTTGAGCCACGCTACATGGTTTCCTTAGAAGACAACCCACCCTAGGAGAAAGGAACCGATCATACAATGAAAGATGGTGTCAAGAATTGGCTTCACCGATACCCTGAAGCAATATGCTAGCTTTTGTATTCAGGAATTCACTTCCTTTTCCATGGGAAATGAATTGGAACATTTCTATGTCCATGTTTGGTTATGTAAGGATAGAAATATGGTTAATAAATCTTAATTTATTTAGTTTTTCATAAATATCTTTTCATTAATTTCATAATGTTTCTTATTATCTAAAGTTACATGTTTCGAATAGTAGTGAAAGTAAAGTTGATTTGTCTGAACTAAGGAAACCAAAACTATTCATTTTCCCACAACAATGGAAATATAAAAACCCTCGTATTTCCTCCTAATTCCCAATTCTAGGCACACCAAGTAAGGGTAAGAAATTTAAAACTTATTCCTAAGCCTGCCAAACTTGAACCAAACACCCCCTCAATGTACAGAAGAAAAAGGAATTAATTGATTGATTTGACTAGAAAAACGGATTTCGTTCTAAAATTTAGTGTGTGACAAGCGTAGAATCCCCACAGATTATAGAGACTGTTGGTATAACCTTATTGTCCTCTACCTGTTGAAATTGTTCTTAATCAATAATCTTTTAACAGGACTCTTGGAGAGCTGTGTGACCATATCCTAACACATGCACATCCCATAGAGAGTTAAGGGCTAATCTCGAGTGGATAATGACCAAACTTTCATTAACCCTTTAAAAGGTCAAAAATAGTGATATATAATTGTTGGAAAAATTGAATGTATATTTGAAATAATAATAATAATATTAATTATTTTCTTTCAATGAATCTATGGCAACGAATCTCTGAAAAGATGTACGAATTTATTTATTGGAAAGGTGCGTCCTTTATATTGTGTCTCTTTATTTCTATAAAAGCACAAGTGTTTGAATAATTTAAACACAAAATCCATTCATCCATATAGCATTAAGTCTAAGAGAGAGAGGGACTACCAATATTGCTTCGTCGAGTTCCTGCGATGTGAAGTGCTGCTACCGAAGGAGAAGAACCGTTATATTCTGGGAGACTAATCGCCATTAAAACCGTAAGCACCAGTGCAGGACGAATATTGTCTTATGGACATTGAACCAAGTTCAAGCATCGATCTCGGTCAGATCATTTATTTAAATTATTATATTATATTTTAATTTTAGAGTCTAAATACAGAATTTGAGAATTTCATCTAACAATAATTCAATCACACTTTAACCGAGAGTTGATAATGACCAAAACTTTCATCAACCCTTTAAAAGTAAAAAAAAAAATTAGTGATATATAACTAATCAGACTTTAACAGGAAAGGGGTTGACAATGATATCAATACTACTTGAGCCTTGATAATATCATTATGAATATTAAATTTGATCAAATTCAAATAAAACCATCTACTTGGAAGCTTAACTTGAACCTGTATTGGACAAGTATGACCATTTTCTTTAACCCAATCCTGATCTTTATCCTTTTCTACAGAAATGTGAATTCTCGCACTACCATGGGCAAATCATTGGATATGGAAAAAGTAGAAATACTACAAATCTAGACCATGAACAGCCACAAATATAAATTCTTTCTGTACGCATTGAAAGAGTACTAGTCAACAATGTCCACCATCTTCCAGACAGCAGCTCAACTCCCTACTTACAAGAGCTTGCATGTATAGTTGAACAGTTATCTAAAATCCACTGGATGGATATTTGATTATATATTATATTAATCCCCCCACCCCCCAAAAAAAAAAAAAACAACAACAACAACAGACTCAAAGTTTCGGTCAGGGAAAAACCACAAGATTCGAACTACATATCACCAAATTGTTGGTGTGCTTAGGAGGAGATGGTGAGAAAAATGTACCACCAGAATGTATTCCAATACACCACAACTCTCATTTTTTTCCCTTGCAAAAGATTAACATTTATCTGGACAATTCGGACTTAAAATAAATATAAAGGTTGAAGAATACCCTAGTCGCATAACATTCCAACGATAGTTCCTCACTAATCTATTTTCCAGTGTTCTAAATGGCGGTCGAGGCGACCGCCTAGGCGGCACCTAGACGCGAGGCGGACGCTCTTCATGTCGCTTTTACCGTTGGCGGTGGAGTAGGCGGCCAGCGGAGGTTTGGCGCCGTACGCAGAGGTGAGACGGAGTAGGCGGAGCAATATCTGACTAGATGTTTTGACAAACAGTTTTACAAGCATTATGGACCTATGGTTCACTAATCATCACTATATAGCAACTCCTAGGCGTCGTCTAGGCAGCAGGCGTACCCTCTCCGGCGCACCCCCGCCTATCGCAGTTTAGAACCTTACTATTTTCTAGTATACCATGGTGGAAAAGTGTGTAAACAATAGAGAGATTTATTTTTATCAGGTTACTAATCATCACTATATAACAACTCTTTACTCTATGGCAGAAAACGTCCCAAGTGTCTTTACAAAGCATTTCTGTTGGCACACTTCTATTAATACAATAGCTATAGACCACACAATGTACTCAGGCTAAATTCCTCCCGGTGCACACCAATACCTTTTCCTGGTTCTGATCTAGTCGATCCTATTTGAAATTGAATTATTCCCTCGAGAAGCACCAATTGCTAACAGAACTATTTGTTGAACCAAAATATCAGCACTGGTCAGTCCCCTCAAAGAAACACATAAACCCCTTCTTCTCCATGTTGGCAAACAATTAGCTTCATGCCGAAAACAATCCTTTCGGTACTAAATTACCATATACCAGAGAATGGTTACATTTTCTTAAGCGAAGTCTCTTCGATCGATTGGAAACACACTGTCTGATTCTCACTTTAGCTATAAATGGACAGTATGATTCTCAAGGCTTTATACCCAAGAACTATGAATGCATCACTCGTGTTGGTGCACAACTTGAACCATATATTCTTCTCAGACTTGGTCAGCTACAACATTTCTAATACCTCAGAGTTACAATAAGATTTTTCAATATCCCAAAAGAAAATATTTCATTTCATAATTCAGTGACTTGTTGCTCATTGCAAATACAGACTGACACCAAATGTGTTGTGGCACATCGAAAATAAACCCAAGAAACTCAGAGAAAATTCACAACCACAAAGACAATGATTTACGTGGTTCGGCCAAGATGGCTACTTCCACAAATGAGGGTGATTTACCACTATGAAGAAGAAAAGGAATTACAATAGCTCTCAACACTTCTCTCCTTACACTCAAGAACTCGATCTCTATCACAAAGATAGAAAAAAAAAACTCTCTCAAATTTTTGAGTTGAACTTATTCAATAACTTTAGCTCTCTTGTGTTGAACTTATTCAACAACTTGAGCACAATGAGATGTCTTGTGTTGAACTTATTCAACAACTTACATTGAGTACTCTTGGAGGGTGTCTTTTGTGGAGAACCTTTAGACCCCTTTATATACCATAGAAATTACATCCTATGTAGACTTAAAATCCAATATTAATCCAATATTATGTAGGATTATATATTGGAAATCCAATCCTATGTAGACTTACATATATTAGAAATCCAATCCTTATAGGATTACCATATATATGGTCAAATCCAATCTTATATAGGATTACATATATATGGTCAAAAAAGGACATGGGCCTATTTTTGGACACTTTCCTTCATATCTCCACCTCGGCAAGGTTTTGCCACAAAATCGAGCCGACACACTTCTCCACCGCATAGCTTCACCAAATCAACCACTTGTCAATCCCGTCTCTAAAGGCTCTCAAGCAAAACTTCTCCACCTGGCTCTGGAGAAGCTTCCTTCTTCTTGTACACTCTCTTGCATCCTATAACTCGCTTGCCTTTGGACAATGAAACCAAATCCCAAGTACAGTTCTTATGGAGAGACTCAATCTCTTCCTGCATAGCCATCATACAGTTCTTGCTGCTAGTATCTTTGACAGCCTGTCTGAATGTGATAGGCTCTTCATTCTCCACTGATAGTGCATATGCCACCACATTTAACTGTCCATAGTGCTTTACCGGTTCCTCAAATTCATACATGTGTACTGGCTTGACCGATCTCCTTGGCCTAGTGGTGGCCAAGGAATCTTGCTGTTGGTGCTGTGCTTCTTCTAGTTGTTGCTCTAGTGGGACTTGATGAACATCTTCAGAAACCTCCACCTCATCTGATGCATCCTCAGACAACTCAATCTCAACATTTTGAGATTTGCTAGATACACCACCATCTTGATCGGACTCATTATTCTTGCTTGAACTGAAGGTCACCCTGTGCTGCTTGCTATAAACGCAATGCTCACAGAAATTCATACTTGGTTTTTTTCAAGTTCTTCAGTAACCCTTGCTTGCTCAGTAAGGACAGGTCTTTTTTGCTCATATGCCCAAGCCGCATATAGCAAAGACACGTGCTATCAGACAAATCAGATGTACTGACTGCTAAAGTCCCAGTCCCAGTCCCAGTGCTTCCTAATAAGATATAAAGGTTACCATGTCGGTGACCTTTCATCACCACCAAAGAACCATGAACAACCCGCAAGACTCCACCCTCGGCGATGAACTTGTTACCATTCGAGTCAAGCGTACCAAGAGAAATAAGATTTTTCTTGAGGTCGGAAACATGTCTGACATCGGTCAAAGTTCGCACAATTCCATCATACATTTTTACCTTGATAGACCCAATTCCAACAGCTCGACATGCGTTGTTGTTGTCCATCAACACAGAACCGCCATCTGTCGCCTTGTAGGAAGAAAACCACTCCCTCTTTGGACACATATGGTACGAGCATCCGGAATCGAGAATCCAACGGTCACTCATGTTGTCATGTGCCACCGAAAAACAGATTCCGTCACTATCAGCTTCTGAAGCACAGTTTGCTTCATCACCTTCTCTCTCTGTCATATTCTCGTTTTTCTTGTTCTTCTTCTTTGGATGAGAACACTTATTTGCATAATGTCATTTCTCATTGCAGTTGAAGCACTTCACCTTCTCAATAGGTGTTTTGGACTTGGATCTTGACCTTCTGCTAAAAGATGCTTTATCGTATGTCCTTCCTCTTATCGTCAAACCTTGGGCTTGGGGCCTCCATCGTTTCCGCCATTAGATGCCAACCTTCGCACCTCATTAGACAATAAGGCACTCGTAGCTTCTTCTACGGAAATTGAGTCCTTTCCGTACAATAACGTTTGAATAAGATTCTCATAAGAATTGGGCAAAAAAAATATTAGGATTAGCGCCAAATGATCATCTACTTCATGTATGTCAACATCCTTCAAGTCGAAAATAATTCGATTGAATTTTGAAATATGATCCCGAATTGACGTACCTTCCTCCATCACTAGTCTGTAGAGCGACTTTAACCTATAAAGTCGGTTGGTGAGATTCTTCGTCATGTAGAGTGATTCCAACTTCAACCAGAGCCCAGCGGCGGTGGTTTCATTTTTCACAGAGTACACGACATCCCTTTCCAAACACAGGCGAATAGCGGCACATGCTTCGAGATCCATGTCATCCCAATCATTATCGGTCATGTCAATGGGCTTCTTGGACTTTTCCCGTAAAGCTTTGTGAAGCTTTTGAGATATAACATCATTCATCTGGCTTTTCCAAAAGCCAAAATTATTCTTCCCATTGAACTTCTCAATTTCATACTTCCCGATCCTGCTTGACGGAGCCATATCAATAATCCACCCAATTAACTTTCTCTGAGAACTTTGTCGAAAACTTTGCTAGACTTCCAAAGCTCTGATACCAATTTGTTGTGGCACAGCGGAAATAAACCAAAAAAACTCAGAAAAAATTCACAACCACAAAGACAATGATTTACGTGGTTCGGCCAAGATGCCTACTTCCACAAATGAGGGTGATTTAGTTCCACTATGAAGAAGAAAAAGAATTACAATAGCTCTCAACACTTCTCTCCTTACACTCAAGAACTCGATCTCTATCACAAAGATTAAAAAAAACTCTCTCAAATTTTTGTGTTGAACTTATTCAACAACTTTAGCTCTCTTGTGTTGAACTTATTCAACAACTTGAGCACAATGAGATGTCTTGTGTTGAACTTATTCAACAACTTACATTGAGTACTCTTAGAGGGTGTCTTTTGTGGAGAACCTTTAGACCCTTTATATACCATAGAAATCCCATCCTATGTAGACTTAAAATCCAATATTATGTAGGATTATATATTGGAAATCCAATCCTATGTAGACTTACATATATTAGAAATCCAATCCTTATAGGATTACCATATATATGGTCAAAGCCAATCTTATATAGGATTACCATATATATGGTCAAAAAAGGACATGGGCCTATTTTTGGACACTTTCCTTCAAAATAGAAGGAACTGCAGATTGTCTATAATTTGATATGAAAGTTTCCCGCTTTTATTTTCAACTCGAATTGATATTTATATCATAATTGACTTAAGGCCTATCATATAAGATGTGTTTTAGTTTTAGGCCTTTAGTGCATGCTTCAATCTTATGGACCTCCAATTTTTTTCCTTTTATTGGAGAATAAGGAACCGTTATTGTAGCCGTTCCTCGTGGGTGCAGAACCCAGAAATCCCGTATTTGAATGCTTGTCATTTGGTAGAGACGCATCAACTTTACTTGCAAAAGTACCCAAATTGTTTGAACTCATGTAGGCACAATTTAGGAACGGAAAGGTATATCCTCAACTGAGCTTCAGCTTCAAAAATCACACATGAAAAATTTAAAGAGCGACTTCGTTGCTCAAGTTTCAACAACTCATTTTGCTCACAAGAGTGAGACCAAAATGCTGCACTTCATCACCCTTAGCACGATACGAAGTTATCCACATACAGGATAATTCAGGGGACAGCTCTGCCTTATCCTGTAATTATCCTGCCAACACCAAGGTAAAAGGGACAAGTTTTTTGCTTGAGCACAAATGCCGTAACTATTCAACACATCAACATTACTTATATAATAAACATAATATTACATTCAGCTCTATGTAACAAGACCTTCCCCATTATAATACATATAACCACTCGAGAAGACACTAGAGATATTGATCACTGCAATAAATATCAATTTTCATCTTTAAGACTTAAAAAACATCGAAATTCACAGCCACCATGAGTTACACACCGCAATGTTCTATCATGGGGCTCCCATCTCCAGCTTATTCGTCCACCAGTACTATTTACAATTACAAACTTACTAGTGGTTAATGAATAGAAAAATTTTGTTTCATCCATCCTCCTTGAATATGCTAACATCATGCCGTTCCATCAGTCAGCTCAAATTGATCCCCATATCCTCATCAATACTGAAAAAGTCCTCATCTTCCTACCGCACCAGTGGGTCTAAGGGCTCCCTCCAGAGGGAACATTTGTTAGCCTCTTGCTCTTACTACCTACAAAATTATAAAACCAGCTTTTAGCACTTTCAATAACTGTACATATACTCAGCAGATTGGCATTGGATCACAAGGACTTCGCCAGGTCTCCTTTCAAGCTCTAATAACGATCACATACAATAACTCAAGTTGATAAGTGTAAAGGATATTTGATAGGCTAATCAATGCAAAGTCAAATGAACTGTGTTAGTTCTTGAGTGGAGCTTTCTCGTGCTCCATAACTGATCCCTTTCAGATAGGATAGCGCGTAGAAGATGATGATGGTGATCAAATACACTTAAAACTCCTCATATCTAGGTTGAACACATTTCTTCAGTTGTAAGATGAACCGTCACCTTCAAGAATTCATTCCTTCTCAGTTGTAAAACCACATTTCCTGATGGTACCGACAAACCAAATTATTGTAGGAAGTAGAGACCAAAACAGGAGACCAAACTTACACCACAGTACACTATTATTTTCATACGTTAACTGATCTGTAGGAGTCTAGGGGACTCTTTGGTAATGTTTTATAATTATATTTGTTAGTATTGGACTCATCTCATAGAAGGAACCTACCTCTCTTATATATTGTACTCTACTTTTCCTAATATATTAAGTAGCTTATTGTTGAGCCAACTTCTCAACATGGTATCAGAGCATGGTTATCACTAACCTAGCTTCCCAAGTCCTATCTTATCTACAAAATCTGATTACAAATCCAAACCTCTGCCACCACCCAAATCATGACCACCGCTTTTCTGAACCTCCAATGATCTCGCCATCTTCTTCCGCCATCAACTTCTGACTACACCACAGGCCTCGCCGGAGTAACACTATCAATCTCGCCATCAATATTCGACACCAACAGAGTCAAATATCCCCGTCAACCACCACCAAGACTTCAAGTCCCTTCGAGCGCCAGGCTCCCTCCTGCTTGGAAAAAGACTATGGGTAAGGAAATGCAACCTCTATGGTCTAATGGACTTGAGATCTTGTTCCTTGCCTCCAAGTCACTCTCATCTGAGTTGCGGATGGGTCTTCATTGTCGAGCATAATTTTGATGGCCATGTTGAGCCGTTGAAGATTTGTCTCATCGCTCATGGATTTACTCAGTAGTATGACATTTATTTTTGACGAAATTTTTTCGCTGGTAGCCAAGCTACGTATCTTTTGGTCTTACTATCTCTTATCATTCATCGTCGATGGGCATTGAACCAACTGAACATCAAGAATGTCTATCTTAATGGTGACCCAATTGAAACTGTCTACATGCAACAAACCTCTGGTTATAAGACTACAAGGGAGTCTCTCGTGTGTCATATTCGAAAGTCTATATGTGGCCTCAAGTAGCCTCCTTGAGCTTGGTTTGACAAGAGTTTAGTCAGGTAATTCAAAAGAATGATTTTACTCGGAGCGCCCCTGACTCTTCTCTGAGTTCTCTCTTTATTTATCATCGGACTCAGAGAATGGTAGTTTTTCTGGTCTGTGGACGATATTATTATTAGTATTAGAGATGATAATCCCGGTATTGCCAAGGTTAAGGCACATCTACCTATCCATTTTCACACCAAAGACCTTGGTTCCTTACGTTATTTTTTGGGTATTGAGGTTGCTCATAAGGGTGTGATTTTGTTATTTTGACTCATAGAAAATGTTGTCTTGATCTTCCAAAGGACCTCTGGATTCTTGGGATGTCGACTTATTGATACTTCTATGGAGCCAAATTTAAAGCTCCCCAATCATGGCTCCTCCTCCGACTCTCTTTTATCCAATCCAAATATGTATTGTCGTCTTGTGGGTAAGCTCATCTAATATGAGGGTCACCCACCCTGATATTTTGTTGTGAGCACTGTCAATCAATATGTAGTCGTCAAAGATTTCCTATTTACATGCAATTGAGCACATCCTTCAATATTTGAAGAAGTCACTGCCACGGACTTGTCTATCAACCATTTTCTTTTTTATCTCTTCTTGCATATGTTGATGCTGCCTATGTCGGCTCCTTTGATGATTGTAGATACAAGCAGATTTTATACTTTCTTTAGAGACAATCTTAGCTGACGGGGCAAGGAAACAATTATACCTTGTTCCCCAGCTAAAGTTGATTGCTGATGGCTGCACGTTTTCCTAGTTTCTCATGGACGAAACATTCCCTCTGATATTGTTGTCACTCTCTCCACTCCTGCTACTCTTTACTGTGATAATAAGGCTACAATCCACATTGTTGAGAATCAAGTCTTTCATGAGTGCAACTCTTACCACTTATTCGAGATAAGGTAAGCTACGTTAGGTTCAGCTTCATCATGTTCCTGCTACCTTCTCAGCTCGCTGATGATCTTACCAGGCGCTTGCCTCGACTACTCCTTGATCACTTTCTCTCCTAACTTGGCACTCTTGACATCTTCGCTCCAGCTTGCAGGGGAGTGTTGGAGACTCTTCGTACATATTTATGATTATGTTTGTTAGTATTGGGCTTATCTCATATCTCATAGAAGGGGACCTACCCTCTTTTATATTGTACGTAAGTCGATTATTTATGAGCCAACTTCTCGACATGATCTTCATAAATAACTAATGCGCAAACAAGAAACAGACAATAGACTTGACCAATACCATAGATGATCCCTAAAGTCTTCATTGTCAATTTAAAGTTAAACAACATATTTCCATATTGGGAATATGAGATAGAGAAGAGGGGACCATACCATCCGAATCTAAGGGATCCGTATCCGAATCAGAGGGATCCGGTGCGGGTTCTTCTTCAGGAGTTGGGGCAGGATTAGGTGAGAGACGTAGCACAGTAGGGGTAATAGGCACAGTATTGGGCTTCTGCTTTCTCCTCTTGTAGACCTGGAAATCTTCTTGAGCTGTAGATTGTTCTAAAGACTGTTCTTTACAATGTGCTGGTTCCTCCCCCTGTGCTGGATTGTCACTTTCTTCCTCCTAATTATGTTTATCCTTATTGCTTTCGCTTTCCTCATTCTTACTATCTTTTCCTTGTTCCCTTAGACCATCTCTCCCAAACAGGCATGGAACTGACCTGCAATCACGCTCGGACTTATCTCCCCCTCACTCCTAACACCTCCTGTGTTAGGAGTGTCATCAAATACGGAGCCTTCACCTGAACTATTGTGGTAGTATGATCCTATTTATCTAAATGTAACATCCATGCTCACGAAGAACCTTCGCTCTACAGGATTCCAGCAAGAATGTCCTTCTGGGTCCCTGAGTAGCCAACAAAGACGCACTTCACTGCTCGAGGGTACAACTTTTCCACACCAGGCCTATTGTCCTTCACAAAGCATACACAACCAAATATCTTTGGAGGAACAATATATTTGTTCTCACATGTAAGCATCTCGAACGGTGTCTTTCCTCCTAACACCTGAGAAGGCATCATGTTGATGAGATATGCAGCAGTCAACACGGCATACCCCCACAAGTGTTTAGGGACATTCATAGCAAACATCATCGGCCGAGCCATTTCCAACAGGTGCATGTTCTTCCGCTCCGCCACACCATTCTGTGCTGGTGTGTAGGCGAGTCTGATGATGTATCTTATGTGCTGGCAAGTACTCTTCAAGAGCCTTATTGGTGTATTCTGTGCCATTGTCAGACCTCAACATCTTTATATTAGCATTGTACTGCGTTGTGACCCTGCGATGAAAATCTTGAAAACATGCAAACACATAACCCTTACTCTTCATTAGGTACACCCAGGTGACACAAGTGTAGCAATCAACAAAGGTGACAAACCACTTAAAATCATTAGCAGTAGTTGTGGGATAAGGTCCCCACACATCAGAGTGTATCATGTCAAAAGGGAATAACCTTCTATTTCCAAAACTCACATATGAGCTTCTGGTATGTTTTTCTAGTTCACAAGCATCACAAACTAATTTTTGTTTATCAGCCTTCTGAAACTTAAAAGGAAACATTCGACTCAATAGACTAAATAAAGAGTGTTCCATGCACGGATGTTGGAGCAACAGTTTCGATTCCACAGTCCTCCGCAGCACTTCCGGGTGTGCCTCATCCACCAGTGATGTCAGTGCTACATCCAGTCCATCCCTATCCAACTATCATAGCTCTTTATGCCAAGTGCCAGTCCCCAACTGTCTTTATGTTCCCTTTTTTTTAAAAATTATCTTAGGAATGTCAAAGAAAACAACACAATTAAGTTCAAGAACAATGACATTAATAGACAGTAGATTAACAGGAAAAGATGGAGCATGCAAGAAATCAGTTAGAGTTATAGAAGGGGTGCATTTATCCATGCCTACACCCACTATGGGCCGAGCAATACCATCAGCGGTCTGAATACTTTCAAGTATTGCCAGGTGAGTATAATTCTGGAACTCGTGATGGGCCCCCATGACATGACAGGATGTCCCAGAGTTAATTATCCAATTTATACTTCTTGGTCTGTGGGTGGATGCAAGAGCATGAGCAGGTATACCTGTGCTAGTGTGGGCATAGTAGGTAATGTTACCCTCGGAAGTGGTTGGAGTTTAGGCTCCAGTAGCGTTGGCTTGATTGTCTCTGGCTTTAAGCTTCAGGCTCCTCTATATCTCTAGCATTTTTCTCTCACTAGGGGTCACATCGGATGAATGACTCTCATTTCTCCCTTCTGTCAAGTTTGCCTTGTGTCCAAGGTTATAAAAATTGCTAGTCGGTCGCTAGTCAGTTCGCGAGGACTAGGGATTAATCAGGGACTAGTCAGTGACTAGTCAGATTAGTCGATTTGGGATTTTTATATATATATACAATAAAAAATATTTATGCAATATATATCATATGTCATCAAAGTATTCATATGTTGTATCTAACTTTACTTTTTTTAAATGAAGCAAAAAAGCAGCAAAAGCAGCAAAAGCAGCAAAAAATAAAAACCCAAAGAGCAACAACAACAACAAAATAAAAACTCAAAAAATAGCAGCAGCAAATGCTAGCAACAACACAGCAGTAATATAAAGCAAATAAAAACAAAAAATCCAAAAGGTCGGCCACAGTAGCAATCAAAGAAGGAGAAGAAAAAATAACCCAAAAACAAAAGGAGGAGGAAGAGGTACTTGCTGCCGTTGGACAGAGGCGTATGGGCGGAGGCGGCCAGCGGCGGCGGGTCATGTTAGTCCTATTTTTTTCCAAAGTTTTTTATTCCAGTTCTCCTTTTCTTCAATCTTCTTCTCCAGTTCTCCTTTTCTTGCTACTGTTGGATGGAGGCTTCTCAATTTCTTTCTTTCATCAGTCGGCCAACTAGGGTCACCTAGCCGCCTAGTCGGCCGACTAGGACGCCTAGCTCCTTCACCGATTTTATTTTGCATAGTCGCCAAATCGAGTCTGCGTCGGCCGACTAGTCCGACTTTTGCAACACTGTTTGTGCCCCTAGAATAATCACCTCTGCCAACGGTATAGCCTCCTCTGCCACCTTTACGCCCTCCAAGGTTGTGTCCACAACCACTGGACTGATCTCTCATAGGTTTTGTACAGAATCTGATGAAGTATGCAGTATGTCCATAGTCGTGGCATACACACACACCCGAAGGAGTTTGGGCTAGAAACTGCTATGGCCGATATCATCTCCGGAGAGTTGGTGGTGCTTGGCATCAGCTTCAGTCGTGCCTCCTCTTATATCATGGCAGCTATAACCTCCTCCATAATGCATCTCGTGCTATGCAAGTAAGGCATTCCTCCTATGCTCAAATGCCGGGTTGGGCCACTTCAGAAGCTTCATCATCCTTTGTCGTGAGACATACTCCATAAACTTCTGATAATGTTTTATAAATGTCGGCTCTACTTGTTCATCCTCTACGTCAATGGGATCATAGTGGTCGAGATCAGAACAATACTTCTTTAGCAGAGCCGCATACCCAGAGATGGTGCGATCCTCTTGGACCACCTTGTCAAGTTCATCCTGCAACTGGAAGACCTTCATCGGGTTGTCCCACCCCGAGTACATATCTATCAGCATCCATGTTGTCATATACTTGGTCGGTCAATGAGGCCGTTAACCATCCAGCCACTACATTGTTGATGATCTCCCATACAGCAAACTCCCGTGAGGAGCGATCTCCAGGTGCCTCGTGTTGGGTTGTATCTCGTTTCCAGTCGAGTGCTCAAATGGGAGGTGACAATGGAGTTGGTAATTTAATCCCACATCGGGTAGGCGACAGGATCATATGGTGTAGATAATTGGGATTGGTTCAGGCCTTACATAGAATTCTATTTTAAGGCATATGAGACCAATTCAATATCGTACCTCATGGACCAACTCCGGTTCGGGTCACACCGCATTCCCAACAAGTAGTATCAGAGCTTTGGAGGTTCTGGCAACCATGTCTACGGAGCAGATGAACACTCGTATGATTACCCTCACAGGAGAAAACTGAGCAATTTGGAAGCCAATGATGGAGGATCTATTCTGGTGGAAGGACTTGCATGGTCCGTTGGAGGACGACAGCGCAAAGCTAACAGACAAAGCTGCTGAAGACTGAAAATGACTGGATCAGAAGGCCGTTGGATTCATCCGCCAATGGTTGGATGATTCGGTGTTTCACTACATGTCCATGGAGAGTTTGGCAAAAGCATTGTGGGAGAAGCTGCATTTGTTGTACGAAAGAAAGATGGCTGGCAACAAGGTATTTCTTATTCGCCAACTCGTCAACTCGAAGTACACAGAGGGTGTCCCAGTAGAACAACATCTGAACGAGGTTCAGGATATCATCAATCAGTTGTCTGCGATAAAAATGGTGATTGATGATGAGCTTCAGGCCCTACTGCTCTTGAGTTCTCTGCCGAAAAATTGGGAGGTGCTGGTGGTGTCAGTGAGCAACTCCGCGCCTGATGGAGTTGTCATGATGGATGCAGTGTTGAATGAGGAGGTCCGACGCAAGCAAGTGGGATCGTCACAGGAGTCCACTCTGGTGGCTTCATACGGGAAGGGATGACCCAAGTCATCTGCGAGGATAGGGAGGGTTCTCGGGATCTTGTCATTGTGGACTGCAAGAAGGGCTACTATCACTGTGATGAAAGGGGTCATATCAAGAGAAACTGTATGAAGCTCAAAGCTGAGAAGGCGAAAGGCAAGGACGATCAGGGGGATCTCACGGCGTTTGGAGATATCAATATCGTAACGACCGACGTAGAGGAACCTTGTGACATGTGTCATGATGACGACTGGGTCATAGACACGGAGGCGTCGTATCACGCCAGTCTACATAGGAGGATCTTTACGTCATACCGTGACTGCAGGTTTGGATGTGTAAAGATGGACGACAAGGGGATGGCTGTAGTTGTAGGCATCGGTGATGTGCACTTGATGACGGAGTTTGGTAAGAAGCTCGTCCTCAGGGGTGTGCGACATGTACCGAATTTGTGCTACAACTTGATTTCGGTAGGGTGGCTGACAGATGATGGTTGTCACAGTCTGTTTGGAGACGAAGATTGAATGCTTGCGAAAGGTTCCCAACAGCTTGCTCGGAGAGATTTGTGTTGTGGCATGTACAGGCTCAAGCTATTGAGCTGTACAGGCAGACCACAGACACCAGATGGAGGCTTGAGAGGTGTTCAACAAGAGGTGGATCGTCGAAAACTTGCTGAGGAGGGACTTCTAGATGCTTTGAGGGATATGGAGGATTCGGTTCATCGTGACAAAGCGACGGATGTTGATGAGTCAAAGATTGAGGGTCAGTCTGTCGGTCCCATGATAGCTGGTCGGTCTGTAGGTGGGGGTTGCTCTACAGATTTAGTTTTGGGGACAGGTAGTTTGTCAAAGCTTCACGGAGCGACATCGGTTCCAGCAGTTCGAAGTCAGAGAGGAGATCAAGGTCTGCAGCAAACTCAATATGAGGAGGGAGCATCATCATTCACACAGTTCAGGGGGAGTTGTGGGTCATCGACGGCATGCACAGTGCGTGATATTCTGCTCGAGGATGCATACGTATAGGGAGCTTCAAGTTCGGACACGAATGTAAAACCCCTAATTTTCTACTATATTTTAGTACTGATTTTTTTTATATACGTCGCATAGACGTATTGTACGTCACGTGCAAATTTGCTCTTTTATAATTGCTCATCGAGTGGAAATTTCGTGCGAGGTACATATTTTGAAAAAATTTTATTTATGGAATTTATTAATATAGAAGACATATTTTATTTCAATATAGCATAATTAAATATTTTATTTTGTTTAAAGGTTTAATTATATGAATATTATTGTGCATACCCACTTTCGTAAATATTTATTAGTTATTTTAAACAAATAGTACAATTTTCGAAATTAATTATTTTATTATTTATGAAAATGGTATTCGAGATATTTTATTCATAATACTAGTATAAATTGTAACTTAGAAATTTATATTCTATTTGCATGCGATTGCATGAATTTAATATTTTAATTTTTAAAATTTATCTCAATTTAGTAAAAGATATATATTCATATTTGATGTTTAAATAATTATGGTTATTTTCGAAATTAATATTATAGGTATTTTTGGAAAATATATTTTTGAATTATTATGGCGATTTAAATCTTGATTTGATTCTATGGATTTATTTAAATAGTTAAAATAATATCTATATTTTAAAATTTGATTTACCTTATCTAATTTTAAGCTAAAGGTTGGAATTTAATTGGATTTAAATCGGATTTGGATTAGATTTGGATTTGAATTTGGATTTAAATTTATTAGTAGCTAAATATCTAATTGGGTTTAAACTACTCTTAATCTTTATCCAACTGGAAATTTTCACATCCAATAAATAGGCAGGTACTCCATAAATTTTCCACAACTTTACTCCACAAATAATTTTCAACCACCATACATCGTGTCCGTGTCCCCCGTCCTCCTGTCTTATTCCATATTTACATTTACATTATCATCTGCGTGTCGGACAACCCCCGACACGAACCAAATATCAAAACATAAGCCTAAACCCAACCCCAGCCATCCATCTTCTGCATGGCCTCCCCTCGGCTTCCCGTATCAGACAGACCACAGCACCGCCCAATTAATCCAGCACCCACTCCAGCCTATCGCCCCTAACCCGTGCACCACCTCCTATGCTCCCTCCCGATCCTCGACCATGGCCTGTCCCACAGACACCCGACCCTTCCTCGACCATCACGCCTCCTCCCTCGACCGCTCACCACCAGCCCATCACCGCCATTACTGTTATCACCACCCGTACCGTGGCCACCATCTCCGTCATCATCACCACTACCAGCCCGTATTTTCCCGACCGTCCATTGACACCCACATCACGGCCACACACAAACCAGCCACCGCCAGCCTCCATCACCGTAGTCCCAACCACCACAATCCAAACAAAAACCACCAAGAAGGAGGAGGGGGGAGAACCATCACCTGACTCCGGCCAATCCGGCGACAGTCGCTCCTGTGCCACCGCAAACCGGTGCCTCCCCGTCCCTGTGGATCGGGCACCGTCGTAGCCTTTCGCTCGTGTCACCACCGGTTCCTTCCACCGACGAGCCCGGCGCCACCACGAGAACACGCACAGAAGCCCGTCGAGCCCGACCTAGCGTCCAACTGCGCTGCCGAAGACCCGATCCCGCTTCCTCCGCCTCTTCCCGTCGGCGCCCGACCAGCGCGGCGGCAGCCTCCCGCCGACTTTCCCCAAACCCTCTCCTCCGTGTATTGGCCAACCTCCGTGAACCGCCCGGCGGCCGCGCCTTTCCCTTCCTTCGCACCTGCCCTCGCCGCCGACTTCCCTTGGCCGCGGCCTCCATCGCTCGTCTACTCCCCGAACGCCTTTCCCCACCGCCGGACCATCAAACCCACTCCGATCCTCCTCCGCTCTCCTCCTTCCTCCTCGTGCTCACCCTCACCCCGCACGGCGCCGCACCTTGCCGCCACTCCGCCCCGCACCGGCGAGCGCCGCCGCGCGCTCGAGAACGCTAGGGCGAGCCGTTCCCTTAAAACCCCTTTCTCCCCGATCTCTCGACTTCCCCCGCCGCACGCCGACGTCCGTGCCCCGCCTTTCCTTTCCCACTTCCTCCTCTCGCCCCATCTCCGTCGAGCACCCGCCTTCGCCACCGGCAGAGTCCCTTCCCGAGCGCTCACCTTCTCTATCTCACTTTCCCCCCTCTCTCTCTTCTGTGTCTTTAAAAGAGTGAGGTTTAGTTTTTTTATTTTTTTATGTTTTTTTTACATTACTATCACTAATATTAGTATATCAGCATTAGTATTATTATATTTATTATTATTATTATTATTATTATTATTATTATTATTATTATTATTATTATTATTGTAAGCATTATTATAGTATTTATTATTATTTGTTTACTAAATAATGTTACTGTTATTTATTAAAGTATAACAATCATTTCTAAAAATTATTTTCCTAATAAAATATGGTGTTGACTTAAACTTGTATTTTGACAAGGATTAGGTTTTGAGCCTGAAATAATTTTCTAGAATTTTCAAGTATTTATTTAAATATTCTGATCCATAAAATAGAGTTTCCACTATAAATATTTTCTAAAATATTGTTATATTATTTTGCTTTGTTATGTCTTTTTAGTTTAAAAACTATATTTGACAGAAACTAGTTTTAGCCTAAATGGCTTCTTATATTTTCAAGTAATTATTTGTAATATTTTGGAATAAAGGAAAAAAAAACATAGCTTTATTTACAATTGATTTCCAAATATAGTTTTCGAATATTATAAGTAATTTTCTAATATATTTATTAAATATATTAACTGCGTAGAGTTTTTCAATATATATTTTCTAGAATAAATATAGATATTTATCTATATCAAATCTCTTTGTTTATCTAATCTTATTCATGACCAATCGTTCGCACCTATCCTTTTCTGAACTTTCGAACTTCCTTATATCGTCCCTAGCAATTGGATCATTCCGGACCCAACGGCATGGTCCATCCCATCAATTGAGATTATCTTGCGTGCTTTTGACATCTACGACTATCTTCAATGATCAGATCGCGCTAGTCAGCTCCAAATCAAACCAAGTCCATGCCATCATCATAAGCCTTTGTGTGGTTGTAACACCGAAGGCGATCTTGTGCCACCTTTATTGTACCACACCAGGCAGCTCACCAGGTGTCGCAACAGGCAAGTATACCTTGTTAATTAACTGTCAAATTATTTATTTTCTGCATTATTTATTTTGTTTCATATTGTTAGTTTCTTTTGTTATAAACTGTGCGTCCAAGCCACACTTGGGTGCAAGCGACTTTATTAGTCGTTATTTTATTTTATGCATGTTGACTTAGTGTTAGCAGACTACTTTCTTGTTGGGGGATATCCTTATATCTCCTTTGGCTGTGACACTCACACTACACGATTTGAGACATGTTGCTAGGGGCACGACTTATTAACTAGCTATCTCTAAAGTCGTGTGACGGTAGATATTCGTAACTGCTATGACTAGGGTTTTAGAGACTCAAGCAGTTACAAAACTGGACGAGCCATGGACATGACTTGAACAGTGTGGAAAAAATTGGGGGAGGACAGTCGCTAGTGCGTATGGGAATCCAAACAGGTAAACCACAGTCTCCGGATGGAACTGTGGCAATTTATTTGCAGATACCCTCTGACGTTTTGGACGTTACGGCCGGATACAGATGACTGGATGCCAGTTACGTACACATAGCCTAAAATCCCACCCATGCGCATGAAAGTTGTCCTCTAAATTGCACATTAGGCGGTTAGAATCTCCTTTGCATTTTTGTGTCTAGAATAGTCTTTTATATATTATTTTAATTTTCTGACAGTTCATATTAGCTTGTTCTTCCTGTATCTTGCTACGTCCGTCTGAGGACCTGGTTTTTTCCCAGGTGTGTGTTCATGTCTTCGCAGGTATCTTAGCCAAGGCTGTGGTCTTCTCCATTCCTTCGAAGACGATTGCGCTTGGTTCGTCTTGCCATTTTATGGATCGATTCTTGTACATTTCTTTTATTGAGATAGTTGGTAGTGGACTTTGTCTCCGCCCAACGATTGTATCATAAATATTCAAGTTAATTTTATATTATTATTGTGGATGAGATTTAGTTTGTTTTGGATTAATATATTTTACAGCTTATGTATACATACAAGGCCCTGTACTTCGTATGTATACAGCTCGTATGTCTACGTTCCTAGTCCTACGTATTTTGGGACTGGAGCGTTACATGTTTTTGTGGTGGCCCATGCAGGTCTAGATAAATTGCTTGGTTACTTTACCATACCAAGCAAGCCTGCGTCTAGGATTAGAGTCTAGGATCTCATCCACATACTTGACCGCCTTCTCCTCGAGTTGCATCTTGATTGATCCCTTCTATCGTGATTCGTGCCCTTCCTTCGTGCTTGATAGAGATTAATAGGGTAACCCATACTAGGTGAACATGACCCATTGTTCCATCACCCTACTAGTTTAGCTCTTGTAAGTTGGGTAGAATGCCTCATGACTTAGCATAAGACTTCGTCCTTATAACTCACTATAGTAGATACTAAGTGGATTGCGTAGACTATAATTTTTTAAAAGACCATACCTTATTGGTCGACCAAAGCCTTAGACAAGGAGACAATAGGTCGACTGTATAGGCACCAAACAAGACTTAGATTCTTAAGGAGTTCGAACTAATTCTAGTCTCTTTCAATATTTATCTCACGTGCCTATATTTTTACCATCTTAACTAAATATTGCTACCATAGCCTAGTTTTGCAAGTTTAACCGTTATCAAACTTGTTCAAGACACATGCTATTGAGCGCGCGCTCACTAACATATTGTCTAGTCAGAACCGGTGCATGATGGTCTGATCAACCGAGTGCACTTTGGTTCGCTTTTATTTATCGTTCTACGTGGATGGGGACATAGCTAAACTTGCCCTCTAGAGTCCCATCCGCGATAGCCTTGGCAACTCTTTTGAAATTATTCATTCGCCTTTGAACCACGTGTTCGTATTCAATAAACATCTCCTTCGAACTCTTATTCGTTTTTGTCTTTCACTTAATTTGGAAGGACAGAACACTCGTACTTGATAGATAGAAACCAAGTGTTCCCCTATGACCATGATAGTTATAGTTAGCCATCAACCAAGCCATGTGTTTACAACCTCGCCTCGAGTTATTCGCCCCATCCTTCGACTCTTGATCATGATCTCTAATCATTTGAAATTTAGAAATGACTAGAATTATTTCCTTAACACCCCTAAAAACTAGACGAGTACTTTCTCCCTAGGAAACCACCTGTCCTTGATCTCAAATCAATTTACTACCCCTTCTTGACCATTAATCTTTGTCTCTTCTTGCGTTAACACGCGACCATCAATTATTCCCTAAATTAAATTCGTGATTTATTTCCGCAATTATCGAAATCACGATTTTCTAATGTATGTTTTGATCGTCGTGATTTGATGGTTCCTCATCGATATACCCTTGTACCTTTTCAACCCCTATTTATTCTTAATTTCGAGGACAAAATTCTTGTAAGTTGGGTAGGATGTAAAATCCCTAATTTTCTACTATATTTTAGTACTGATTTTTTTATATACGTCGTATAGACGTATTGTACGTCACGTGCAAATTTGCTCTTTTATATTTGCTCGTCGAGTGAAAATTTCGCGCGAGGTACATATTTTGAAAAAGTTTTATTTATAGAATTTATTAATATAGAAGACATATATTTTATTTCAATATAGCATAATTAAATATTTTATTTGGTTAAATGTATAATTATATGAATATTATTGTGCATACCCATTTTCGTAAATATTTATTAGTTATTTTAAACAAATAGTACAATTTTCGAAATTAATTATTTTATTATTTATGAAAATGGTATTCGAGATATTTTATTCATAATACTAGTATAAATTGTAACTTAGAAATTTATATTCTATTTGCATGCGATTGAATGAATTTAATATTTTAAAATTTATCTCAATTTAGTAAAAGATATATTCTCATATTTGATGTTTAAATAATTATGGTTATTTTCAAAATTAATATTATAGGTCTTTTTGGAAAATATTTTTTTGAATTATTATGGCGATTTAAATCTTGATTTGATTCTATGGATTTATTTAAATAGTTAAAATAATATCTATATTTTAAAATTTGATTTACCTTATCTAATTTTAAGCTAAAGGTTGGAATTTAATTAGATTTAAATCGGATTTGGATTGGATTTGGATTTGAATTTGGATTTAAATTTATTAGTACCTAAATATCTAATTGGGTTTAAACTACTCTTAATCTTTATCCAACTGGGAATTCCCACATCCTATAAATAGGCAGGTACTCCTCCATAAATTTTCCACAACTTTACTCCACAAATAATTTTCAACCACCGTGCATCGTGTCCGTGTCCCCCGCCCCCCGTCTTATTCCATATTTACATTTATATTATCATCTGCGTGTCGGACAACCCCCGACACGAACCAAACATCAAAACCTAAGCCTAAACCCAACCCCAGCCATCCATCTTCTGCATGGCCTCCCCTCGGCTTCCCGTATCAGACAGACCACAGCACCGCCCAATTAATCCAGCACCCACTCCAGCTTATCGCCCCTAACCCGTGCACCACCTCCTCTGCTCCCTCCCGATCCTCGACCACGGCCTGTCCCACAGACACCCGACCCTTCCTCGACCATCACGCCTCCTCCCTCGACCGTTCACCAACAGCCCATAACCGCCATTACTGTCATCACCACCCGCACCATGGCCACCATCTCCGTCATCATCACCACTACCAGCCCGTCTTTTCCCGACCGTCCATTGACACCCACATCACGGCCACACACAAACCAGCCACCGCCAGCCTCCATCATCGTAGTCCCAACCACCACAATCCAAACAGAAACCACCAAGAAGGAGGAGGGGGGAGAACCCTGACCTGACTCCGGCCAATCCGGCGACAGTCGCTCCTACGCCACCGCAAACCGGTGCCTCCCCGTCCCTGTGGATCGGGCACCGTCGTAGCCTTCCGCTCGTGTCACCACCGGTTCCTTCCGCCGGCGAGCCCGGCGCCACCACGAGAACGCGCGCAGAAGCCCACCGAGCCCGACCTAGCGTCCAACCGCGCTGCCGGAGACTCCGCCCAGCCTCGTCGCTGCCCGATCCCGCTTCCTCCGCCTCTCCCCGTCGGCGCCCGACCAGCGCGGCGGCAGCCTCCCGCCGACTTTCCCCAAACCCTCTCCTCCGTGTATTGGCCAACCCCCGTGAACCACCCGGCGGCCGCGCCTTCCCCTTCCTTCGTGCCTGCCCTCGCCGCCAACTTCCCTTGGCCGCGGCCTCCGCCGCTCTTCTACTCCCCGAACGCCTTTTCCCACCGCCGGACCATCAAACCCACTCCGATCCTCCTTCGCTCTCCTCCTTCCTCCTCGTGCTCACCCTCACCCCGCGCGGCGCTGCACCTCGCCGCCACTCCGCCCCGCACCGGCGAGCGCCGCCGCGCGCTCGAGAACGCTCTGGCGAGCCGTTCCCTCAAAACCCCTTTCTCCCCGATCTCTCGACTTCCCCCGCCGCACGCCGGCGTCCGCGCCCCACCTTTCCTTTCCCACTTCCTCCTCTCGCCCCATCTCCGCCGAGCACCCGCCTTCACCGCCGGCAGAGCCCCTTCCCGAGCGCTCACCTTCTCTCTCTCACTTTCCCCCCTCTCTCTCTTCCTGTGTCTTTAAAAGAGTGAGGTTTAGTTTTTTTATTTTTTTATGTTTTTTTTACATTACTATTACTAATATTAGTATATCAGCATTAGTATTATTATATTTATTATTATTATTATTAATAATATTATTGTTAGCATTATTATAGTATTTATTATTATTTGTTTACTAAACAATGTTAGTGTTATTTATTAAAGTATAATAAACATTTCTAAAAATTATTTTCCTAATAAAATATGGTGTTGACTTAGACTTGTATTTTGACAAGGATTAGATTTTGAGCCTAAAATAATTTTCTAGAATTTTCAAGTATTTATTTAAATATTCTGATCCATAAAATAGAGTTTCCACTATAAATATTTTCTAAAATATTGTTATATTATTTTGTATTGTTATGTCTTTTTAGTTTAAAAACTATATTTGACAGAAACTAGTTTTAGCCTAAATTGCTTCTTATATTTTCAAGTAATTATTTGGAATAAAGGAAAAAACATAGCTTTATTTACAATTGATTTCCAAATATAGTTTTCGAATATTATAAGTAATTTTCTAATATATTTATTAAATATTTTAACTGCGTAGAGTTTTTCAATATATATTTTCTAGAATAAATATAGATATTTATCTATATCAAATCTCTTTGTTTATCTAATCTTATTCATGATCGATCGTTCGCTCTAATCCTTTTCCGAACTTTCGAACTTCCTTATATCGTCCCTAGCAATTGGATCATTCCGGACCCAACGGCATGGTCCATCCCATCAATTGAGATTATCTTGTGTGCTTTTGACATCTACGACTATCTTCATACGATATGATCAGATCGCGCTAGTCAGCTCCAAATTAAACCAAGTCCATGCCATCATCATAAGCCTTTGCGTGGTTGTAACACCGAAGACGATCTTGTGCCACCTTTATTGTACCACACTAGGCAGCTCACCAGGCGTCGCAACAGGCAAGTATACCTTGCTAATTAACTGTCAAATTATTTATTTTTTGCATTATTTATTTTGTTTCATATTGTTAGTTTCTTTTGTTATAAACTGTGCGTCCAAGTCACACTTGGGTGCAAGCGACTTTATTAGTCATTATTTTATTTTATGCATGTTGACTTAGTGTTAGCGGACTACCTTCTTGTTGGGGGATATCCTTATATCTCCTTTGGCTGTGACACTCACACTACACGGTTTGAGACATGTTACTAGGGGCACGACTTATTGACTAGCTATCTCTAAAGTCGTGTGACGGTAGATATTCGTAACTGCTATGACTAGGGTTTTAGAGACTCAAGCAGTTACAAAACTGGACGAGCCATGGACATGACTTGAACAGTGTAGGAAAAATTGGGGGAGGACAGTCGCTAGTGCGTATGGGAATCCAAACAGGTAAACCACAGTCTCCGGATGGAACTGTGGCGATTTATTTGCAGATACCCTCTGACGGTTTGGACGTTACGACCGGATACAGATGACTGGATGCCAGTTACATACACATAGCCTAAAATCCCACCCATGTGCATGAAAGTTGTCCTCTAAATTGCAAATTAGGCGGTTAGAATCTCCTTTGCATTTTTGTGTCTAGAATAGTCTTTTATATATTATTTTATTTTTCTGACAGTTCATATTAGCTTGTTCTTCCTGTATCTTGCTACGTCCGTCTGAGGACCTGGTTTTTTCCCAGGTGTGTGTTCATGTCTTCCACAGGTATCTTAGCCAAGGTCGTGGTCTTCTCCATTCCTTCGAAGACGATTGCGCTTGATACGTCTTGCCATTTTATTGATCGATTCTTGTACATTTCTTTTATTGAGATAGTTGGTAGTGGACGTTGTCTCCGCCGAACGATTGTATCATAAATATTCAAGTTGATTTTATATTATTATTGTGTATGAGATTTAGTTTGTCTTGGATTACTACATTTTACAGCTTATGTATACATACAAGGCCCTGTACTTCGTATGTATACAACTGGCATGTCTACATTCCTAGTCCTACATATTTTGGGACTGGGGCGTTACAACGAAGGTGGGCAGGTTCAGGAGTTCGAATCTCGTAAGAACCGCACCGTCCGCTTGGTTGGGGCAGCCAAGGGTGAAAAGGCTCATCAGAACGTTAACACTTTCCGGTGAAAGACGAAAGTCGGGAACAGACAACCGAGACTTACGATGAGGCTGATCGTCAGGGACTTCGGGCTTGGTCGTGTCATTGATATCGACAAGCTTCCAGTGGTGCAGGAGGTGCTACGCTTGGTAGTTAGCATCGACGTGACGGTCGAGGAGCTGGAGACAAAGGAAGATGCAAAGCAGCTCGGGGGATCGGAGATCAGTGGCATAGGAAAGCAGGTATTATGTCGTGGGACGACAGGCATGGAGTCTAGTTGAGGAACCATGGGGTTAATACCCTCTCATCAGACCGGAGGGAAAGATTGTTGGAGTCCAGTCTGGATTGGTAACAACATATTTATTGAATCCAAATCTAGTTAAATATTTGATTTGATTAGATTCAGATGTCCATAAGTGGTGGTGTGTTATTTTAGATATAATATGATTCTTATTTTAGGAAATACTATTATGATCTAAAATAGAATGATGATGGAATATTTTAGGTATAATAGGATTCCTATTTTATTCATATTTAGGAAATCCTACTATGACTAGAATATGATTTTGTTATCCTATATATACGGGGTGAGGATGGAGGCACAAAAACAGCATAAAGTAGAGATTCGGGGTGCTCGTCCACAAGAAAATCTAAGAGAAAGTCTGTGCTTTACTATTAGGACTTCGTCATCCAAAACAGGAGGAAGGAGATTTAATCAATAAGTCGTTAACTTTGGTTAGAAAAATTGGTACGGGTTGGTGAGTGATCTCAATGGCAATCTTCCATTTTTTTTCTTGAGAGTGGTGAGGTAGGTGAACCTATTAGGGCAAAGAGTTCAACATTAGTTTTTGTCAATCTTGTAATTTTCATATGAGTTATAAAGGTTGGAATTTGTCCAGGTGACATAGTCACTACTATATACTTGTCTTTATCTGTGCTTAATGTCCATTAGACGAGAGTTGATTTGATCAGGTGAGTTGGCAAATGCTTTTGTGCGCCCAACAAATTGGGCCCTTTTCAACTAATAGATCTCTTAATTTTGTATTAATGTTTTTCATTGTCCCGGATCATAAATATTTTGCGGGATTGAAACATCTGTAGTATGGATATTTTCTATTATGTTCTCATTTTGTTGCAAGCTTTTAGTAGGGTTATCATCGGAAGCGTTTGCCAACCCACCTAATCAAAACCAACTCCCGTCTAACGGACACGAAGCATAAGATGAAGACATGTATATGGCGGTGACGTACGTCACCTGGACAAATCTCAATCTTTAATAACTCAGATGAAATTACAAGATTGACAGAACTCACGTTGAACGCTTTGCCTTAATAAGTTCACCCCCCTCACCACTCTCAAGAAGAAAAATAGAAGATTACAATTGAGATCACTCACCCACCCGTAGAAATCTCCATAACCGAAGTTGACGACTCCTCGATTAGATATTCTTCTTCCTTCTGTCTTGGATGATAAAATCCTAAGAGCAAAGTACGGACTTTCTCTTAGATTTTCTTGTGGACGAACATCCCGAATCTTCACTTTGTGCTTTTCTTTGTGCCCCCACCCTCACCCCATATATATAGGATGAGAAAATCATATTCTAGTCATAATAGATTTCCTAACTAGGAATAAAATAGGAATCATATTATGCCTAAAATATTCTATCAACATTCTATTTTAGATCATAATAGGATTTTATAAAATAAGAATAATATTATATCTAAAATAACACAATACCACTTATAGACATCCAAATCAAATCAAATCAAATATTTAACTAGATTTAGATTCAACAAATATATTGTTATCAAATTCAGACTGGACTCCAACACCTCGGTTTGGCCATTCGCACAGCCCACCAGGCCTCTTGCCTTCAAGGTCCGCATAGCCTGGCGCGACCACTTCAAGTAGTTGGTAGTACCCTTCAATTTTACCTCCAGTTTCTCCAACTTTTCTATTTTGTACGGTGAATGATCCACATCCGCATATGCAGCACGGGCGCTAGTCTTAGTCAGCCTCCTGGACAAGAGATCGTCCACCAAAGCCTTTATCTCCTTGGTCGTCAGCTTGTCGTAGATCATCTCCATCGTCTGCTCCTTCTCCTCTTCCATCAGCCTGACAGTGGCAGATTTAGGGCGCACGTGTTCCGGTGGTGCCCTCCAGCTTCGACTGCAAACTTTCTGACGTATGTCGTTCCTTCTTCAGTAGCAGCGACGTCTCCGAGCGCCGCTGTTCATATCTCGTGCATGATTGTGACCAGAGTCGTTGTTCTTCTCCGGTGGCGAGGACGACGACGGTATGGGTGGACATCGACAAAGAGGTAGAGGTAAGGGTAGATGGCGGTGGCAGTCAAGCGGAGGTAGCGGAGGCGGCTGTTGCAGACTCGAGTGGTGGTGGCGGCGGCTGAGGAGAGATTAGTGTTAGTGTTAGGATGGCGGCGGTGGCGGAGCTGAGTGGGGAAGTTAGGGTTAGGGTGACTCTGATACCAAATAGAGTTGGGATAATTGGATGATTCATTATAGAAAGAGGTACATATATAAAGGAAAGGATTAGGCTCCTTCTTATTCTCTACCCGATGTGGGACTAAACCCAATAGAATTCTCAACATTTCCATATTGGTAAGGCCTAAGAACTACTTCCTTTTCAGAAACAATAACCAAACAAAGTATTAGTATTCTAGACATAAAAGGTGAGTTGAGTGGGAACACATATTTTCCGCAAATATGCACCTATCTGGTGAACATGGGACCCAAAAAATGCCAAAATACATTACACAACTAACACAAAAGGGAGCAACGCAGGGAAGAAGATAATGTCACAATATATCCTTTATGAAGCACGACCACCAAAAAAATCAACCCCATGTACCTGTCGCGCTGGCTACGCGTATTGAACAAGACAAAGACTCCAAAATATACTAGGACGTGCCAAAATTATTGTTGTTTTCATGGCAATATCGTACTGTGTCGTACCTACGTGCAACAAAGGTAATGCAAGAACAGAACACAGTTGAAGTTATAGATGTTTGTATCAATAACAATAGTAACACATCGCAGCAAGAAATACATAATAATATTTATAAACGATAAGCAAAATATTATCAAACAATAGAAAGGCAAAAAAAAGGTCAAACATCCGTACCTAAGCTCCTCTTAACAGTTCAGCCGTAAGATCAGATATCTACCAATGTCTGGACTTCAACACACACAAATCCTGCAAGAAGAAATAAAAAAATGTTGAGAATTAATAAGGGATTTAGTCCTACAATGGAAAAATGTAGTATGAAGAGGAGCTAGACTCCCTATAAGTAGTGGAGTAGCCAATCAATAAAAAAACAACAATTATTCTCTATATGGTATCAGAGCCATAACCACACAAAAAAAATTTCTCAACCCACCCAAAGCCAACCCCCCACTGCCCCGACGCCCCCTGTCCTGACGCCCACCCCCCCGGCCCTGCCGCCGATGCCCTCCTGTCGCCGACGACACCCCCTTGCTGTCCTCCCTCCGCCCCAAGCCGACGCCCCCTGCCCCCGACGCCCACCCCCTGCCCACCGCCGCCCCTCCCGCTGTCCCCGCCCCCCTTGCTGACCTCGACGACCCCCCTGTCTCCCCCAACGACGCCACCCCCCTGACGTCCCCCCTCTCTCTTTTTCGACCACATCTGCGGCCGACCCCCCCCACAAACCCTAATTTGCGAGCGCGATTATGTGGACGATTATTCGAAGACGGATGGCTGTCAAATACTTTATTTGCACCTTCTGTTCCTAGATTACGTCCTCCGAAACTACAAATGCTTTATTTGTATTTCGTTATCGATCTGCAAATTAGGATCTACAAGCGTGCGTAAGTGTTGGCCACGTTAGCAGCACATTCGTAAGGTCTCTATTGGAGACTTTACATAAAGACGAAGACGACGACGACGACGAAGCCGGCGAAGATGACGATGACGACGAATCACAGTTGAAGAAGCTATGGATTCGATCAGTGGTAAACTAACAGCAGAAGAGAAGAAGGCCTTGGTTGATGATATTTTATCAAAAAGATTAACCGAGGCAACCCTACGTGTGATCCATACTGATGTGGATCCGTCACCCTACAAAATGGGGAAGCTGGACAAGCTGGAGACGAAATTGGAAGCACGTCCAACTACTTGAAATGGTCACGGCAGGCACTGCGGACGCTCAAGGGACGAGGCTTGGTTGTCTACGTCAATGGCCAAACCAAGGTGCCAGATGATCCCTCCTCAAAGGAGTTTGCTATTTGGGAAATTGTCAACAATGTTGTGGCTGGATAGTTGACAGCCTCCTTGACCGACCAGGTGTCGGGCAATGTAGAGGCAATAGAGGCTGCTGCTGATATATGGCAGACTTTGAAGGATATGTACTCCGGCTCCAGCAATCCTATGCGGGTATTCCAACTGCAGGATGAACTTGATAGGGTGGCCCAGGACGACCGTACCATCTCTGAGTACGCCGCACTGTTGAAGAAATACTGGTCTGATCTGGATCACTATGATCCTCTTGGGATGGAAGATGCACAAGTCGAACCAGCATTTGCGAAACATTTCCAAAAGTTCTTGGATTATATTTCGCGTCAACGGATGATGAAGTTCTTGAAGGGTCTTAATCCTACGTTTGAGCATAGACGGAATGTACTCCTAGCACAGCCCATGCTTCCAACCTTGGAAGAAGCCATAACTGCCATGGCACAAGAAGAGGCTCGATTGAAATTGATGCCCAACAAGGGCTCTTTCCAGGGGGAGCAAGCTGCTATTGACAAGTCTGCCCTTGCCGCCTTCAATCAGCCTCCCTCTGTGGCCGGTGTTTTCCACAACTGTGGTGACTCAGGGCATTACATCAGATTTTGTCCAAAACCCCTGTCGAGTGATCGTGGACGGAGCCACAGAGGACGTCGAGGTGGTAGAGGTGGTTATGCTGGAAGAAGGGAAAATTATTCTGGCGGCCATAAAGCAAATCTGGCAGAAGAAGGGGGCGAACATCACCTGGCTGAGTTAACCCCTTTCGTGAAGGAGTTCATCGCGAGGTTACGCAGCACGAAGCTGGGTTCGAACGATAGTCATGTGGCGTCATCTTCCTCGGGGGATCACATCACTTGCTTTTCCCAGACCAGCACAGGTATTCCTGCGCGTGCTCTTGCGGCAGCTGTCCACCAACCAGGTTGGATTATGGACTCTGGGGTATCTCGCCATGTTACGAGGTCCAGCGGTGAGTTCCAGGACTATACTCACTTATCGACGCCGGAGAGCATTCAGACTGCTGATGGTAACTCCAGTCTTGTCATGGGTAAAGGCACTGTCGCATGCACCCCTTCTCTCACTCTTACTAATGTGTTACATGCTCCGTCTTTTTCTGTCAATCTTCTTTCTATCAGTGCCATTATTTTTGATCTTAACTGTACAGTTTTCTTTGACATTCCTACGATGACTTTTCAGGAGAAGGGGACAGGGCGACGACTAGGGACTGACACATGGCATAAGGGGCTGTGGTACTTGGATAGGACTGGACTGGACAACGCATTGGCATCTCTGGTAGCAGACACACCACCTGAAGATTCACGACGCAGTGTAGAAGATGAATTGCTACTCCACCACCAGCGTGTCGGTCATTCTTTTTTTAAAATTATTAGTCGAATGTATCCGTCCTTATACCAAAGGGCTAATAAAGAGAAGTTATTTTATAATGCTTGTGAGTTGGGTAAACATACCAGAAGCACGTATATGAGTTCAGGACATCGAAGTTCAGCTGCATTTGATATGATATATTCGGACGTATGGGGCCCTTGTCCTACAATCGGTATTAGCGGTTTTCGATGGTTCGTCACTTTTATTGATTGTCATACTCTCGTGACATGGGTCTACCTTATGAAGAATAAAAGTGACATCTTTGAGGCGTTTCGCGACTTTCATCGCCGGGTAGAAACACAATATGGTACTAAAATTAAGTGCTTACGGTCTGAAAATAGGACGGAGTATACAAATAAGCAGGTTGCTGAGTATTTATCCACTCATGGAATACTACACCAAACTTCATGTACCTACACACCGGCACAAAATAGTGTGGCCGAACGGAAGAACAGACACCTGCTGGAGGTCGCACGGACGATGATGCTGGCTATGAATGTCCCGAAACACTTATGGGGGCAGACGGTGTTAACGGCCTCTTATCTCATCAACAGAATGCCATCTCAGGTATTGGACTGGAAGACACCGTTAGAGATGCTTACTGGTGCAACCACGTACACTGTTCCACCGAAAGTATTTGGGTGTGTATGTTTTATCCAAGATAATAGGCCAGGCATTGGCAAACTGGATCCTATAGCGGTTAAATGTGTCTTTGTTGGGTACACGGCAACTCAGAAGGGATACGCATGTTGGAGCCCAGTTGAGCGGAAGATGTTTGTAAGCATGAACGTTACATTCAGAGAACTGGAACCATATTATGCTTCGGATGACGGTTCGGCGTTTGGTGACACATATAACACAGAGGGTGTTAGATGTGAGGGGAAGAAAATAAGCCCATCTGTGGTAGTCGGATCGGTCCCATGTTCGGTCATGGAAAACTGGACGAAAGGGGGAGAAAGCAGTGACTTTGATACAGAAGATGAAGAAGATACATATGTTAAACAGGGGAAGCAGCAGACAATGGAAAAGGAGCTCCAAGTCTACAGAAGGAGACAACAGAAGTCCAGTACTGTGCTTGTACCGTGCCCTGTGCCTACTGTATCAAGTCCCTCGTCTACTCCTGCTCCAACTCTTGAAAATGTTGCCCCCGTACAGAATCAGTCTGATTCTGATATGGATCTCTCTGACTCTGATGGTATGATCTCTCCACCACCTATTGTTTCCTTAAGGAGGTCTTCTCGCATCAATGCGGGTAAGGCTCCTAGTAGTTTTGATGATTATGAACATGATATTGCCAACTACCTGTCTTATTCTAACATTTCTTCGAATTATCGAGCCTTTATTGCATTATTGTAACACCCCAGTCCCAAAATACGTAGGACTAGGAACGTAGACATGCCAGCTGTATTCATACGAAGTACATAAGACTAGTATGGATACATAAGCTGTAAATGCAGTAAAATCATGACTAATCTCATCCACACAAAATAAATGAATAAAAGACATCATATAAAGATAATGAATTGTCTTGATACAATATGTTGGGTGGAGACAAATCCACTACCAACAAGTAAAGGAAAAATACATGATGTACAAAAGAATGATTTTGGCGAGCGAAGACGATCCAAGTGCAATCATCCTCGAAGAAATAGCAATGATTACGGCTAGAACTAGAGCACCTGCGAAAGACAATAGCACACACACCTGGCGAGATAACCAGGTCCTCAGAGGGACGTAACAAGACACATAATATCATACCAATAACTGAATAATAGAAGCTCAACATAAAAGTATATATACGACTACACAAATAAAGGTCCTTAACTATTCTACGTGTTAATGCGTTTTGAAGACAACGTTCCACACAAGGGCTCCCGAAGCTAGATACACGGCACGTTAGCGTTTCAACCAAGGCACTAGTGGCGTCTAGAGAAAAGTAAATGCACGGCCCATTAGCACTCGAGCGAGAGCTAAGGGGCATCTAGAGAAAAATAAATGCACGGCCACTAGCTCTTGAGTGAGTCACTAACGGCAGCTAGAGGAAAGTAAATGCACGCCACATTTGTGTTTCAACCGAGGCACTAGTGGCATCTAGAGAAAAGTAAATAAATGCACGGCCACTAGTCTCTCGACTGAGTCACCAATGGCATCTAGAGAAAAGTAAAGGTGTGAAAGCCCCTGCACCTAATAACTGTCTTCACCCTCCCCGTGCACTACTCGTGCTGAATCCACATCACGACATTCCTAATAACTGCTAAGTCGCTAAGTCTTCTAGACAACCATAACTATTTAGCAGTTATTGCCTATCGCACGACATGTGCGCACCGATGGCCAGTCGATACGTACGTCCGAGATCTATATGAGACTCGTGACTCGTGATACACAAGTGTCGGGCCAATAAATGCGACACAAACAAAGGTGGTCCCTTAACTCTAAGCAATATGTAACTAAAATATAATAATTTGCAAGTACAATTTATATTTTCTAGAATAAGTAAAAACATGCATGATATTGAGCAAGGAATTAAACAGTAAAGGCAAGGTGTCTTGCCTGGTGGGACTCCTGGTGTGCTGCGATGATCAAGGTAGCACGAACTGCGACTTTAGTGCAATAACTATGCAAGGTGACCTCGGGTAGTGGTACGGACAGTTCCATCGAGTCTAGGACGGTCAATTTAGTTAGGGTCAATAGGTGGAAGGAAAGAATTTGACAAGGAATAGGAAGATTGGGCTTAGTCTTGGTCATGAGAACAATCGAAGGAAATTTGGATATATATATATATATATATATATATATATATATATATATATATATATAATAATAATAATAATAATAATAATAATTACTTATAATCTTTGAAAACTATAATTTATTAACCCAAAATTATTTATAAGTAGTTGCATGTCAAAAATCGTTTTTAGATCAAAAACTAAATTTTACTTAAAAATATTGTATAATATTACTTGAAAATGTGAAAATATGGAAACCACATTTTATTAGTCAAAATATTTCAAATGGATATATATAAAGTCTAGAGAATTATTTTAGGACAAAACTTAAATTTGTCAAAATAAATTTTTGGTCAAAGCTATATTTAAAATTGGTAGAAAAATAATAGGAAATAAAATAAAAATCCATCTTTGAAATAAGTATAGGGCCAAGCCCGAAAACGGTATTACACTTATAGATTTTAGGAAAATATATATAATAATAATAACATAATAGTAACCATAGTATTTATTTACCTAAAAATAATGATACTATTATTCTAGGGTATCGCTAAATATGGCTTGCTATAACTAATATTTATATACATACTGCTAATAATAATAATAATAATAATAATAATAATAATAATAATAATAATAATAATAATAATAATAATAATAACCATAGATATCCCTTCATTGTCGAGGGTGATAAGAACCTCAAAACACACACCAGAAAAAAAACCCAAACAAAAGATATTAATAAAAGTAAAACAAGTAATAAACACAAAGTAAAAAAAAAACAAAAGAAAGTGATAACCAAAGAAGGGTCTGATTCGACAGAGGGGTGGGTGAGCCAAAAGAAAAGGAAGAGGGAGAGTGAGCGATGCGGGCGGAGGATTTGGGGAGCGGATCGGGCGGACGGCCGGAGGATGGCGCGGGTGCGGAGGAGGACGTCGCCCGGGGCTGACATTGGTGGGGACGGCGTGCCAAGTACGGCGAATGGGAGGCGACTGATGGAGGGAAGTTTGGAGGGGGCGGCGTACTCCGGCAGCGGCGGAGTGGGAAGGTTAAGGCGGAAGCGGTCGCGGCTGGATGGGAGATGTTGGGAGTGAGACGGAGCGGGTGTTTCGTCGGGGTCGGCCTGAGCTCGCCGGAAGGGGCGACGGAGGCTGAAGGTCAAGGGAACGGGAAGAGGCCGGCGGAGCTGGGTCATGGGCGGCGGTGCTGTGAGGGTTTTAGGCTGGTGGCGATCGGTTCGTGGAGGAGCGGGAGATCGGACTCGTAGGGCGCTGCTCCGGCGCTGGCGGCGAGGCGGCCGGCTCAGGTGAGGGGTGCGTGTGTTTTAATTTTTTTCTTTTTTTTGTTGTGGTTTCTGGTGATGGTCGTCGTGGCGGTTTGGTGACTGGAGATTGTTGTCGGGGTCTGGGTTTGGCAGGGAATGGCAGGGGCCAGTGGGTGTTTCGACGGGGCGACCACTGGCCGGGGTTAGCCGGGGAGGTCGCTGGCCGGAGTTCGGTTTTAGTGGTTGGGATAGATGGTGAAGTTTGGATGTCGCGTGTCTGTGGTGAAGTCGGTGGTTGTGTTGGCTTGGCGAGGGTGCTGGTGGTGTCGAGGGAAGTTTGGGTCGTGGTGGTGATGGGAACGGTGATGGCAGTGGTTGGCGGTGTTGTGTTGATAGTCGGGAGTTGGGGCTGGTCGGGAAGTGGCTAGGAACAGGGATACGGTGGTTGTGTCGGGAAGATGGCGGGGGTGACGGGACTGGTGTTTGCGGATGGTCGTGGAGGCATGGTGGACTGGGACTGCGCACGGGGCGAGCGGAGGGATCGACTAGGGAGGTTTGGTGGTGGTTCGGTTGGTGTTGGGTGACCGGTCGCGACGACACGGGTCGACAGCGGGGTGGGCTGGTTGTCGTGAAGTCGACGACGAGCTTGGTGATGGGGGCGAAGGTGGTGATGGCGGTCGGCATAAGCAGCGAAGACTAGGCTAGGGCTAGGATTAGGAATTTGTTGGTGTCGGGGTGTGTCCGACACGAGGGAGAGGATTATGTATATGTAAAAATATGAAATAATAATTTGGATGGACACAGACACGATGCACGTAGATTTGGTTGTAGAATTTGTGGAGGGATATTGTGGAGAATATTGGAGGAGTACCTGCCTATTTATAGGATGTGGGAATTCCCAATTAGATAAGAACTAGGAATAGTTTTAAACCCAAAATAGATAATTCGTAATTTAATTTAATTCAATTTAAATCAAATATCCAAATACAAATCCAAATTAAATCTAATTAAATTCTTGGTTTAAAATTAATGGGATAAATCAAATTTTCAAATATTTAACTATTTAAATAAATCCAAAAATCAAATCAAGATTTAAATGGCCACAATAACTTCCAAATATATTTTTTAAAATACCAATAATAATAATTTCGAAAATAATAAATATTTTTAAATATCTTTTTGAATAATAAAATATTAATATTAATAAATCTCGAAAATTATATTTTTATTTAAAATAGACTAATGAATAATTACGAAATATATGTATGCACGAATAATGCATACATGATTATGCTTTTCCTTGTATACAATAAAATATTATTTATGATTAATAACTGCCAAAAATAAAAGGTCTTTTATAGCAAGAATAATAATTATATAATTTTGAAAGTGTATAATAAAATAGAAAAAATGTTTTTATAAAATATGTACGCTCGTACATATTCGCACTCATCGAGCAAAACGAAATTTCGCATACGACGTACAATACGACTAGGTGACATATAGTACAAAAATTTAAATCAGTACAAAAAAATATAGTAGAAATTTAGGGGTTTTACAATCATTAGACTCTACTTCGTTGCCCAAAAGTTGGCAGGAAGCAAAGAAAGATCCAAGGTGGAAAGCTGTAATGATGGAAGAACTTGGGGCAGTGGAGAAAAATAAGACGTGAGAGCTGGTTCCATTATCCAAAGGGAAGAAAACTGTGGGATGCAATTGGGTGTACACAGTAAAGGAGACGTCAGAAGGAAAGGTGGAACGATACAAGGCGAGGTTGGTTGCAAAGGGATACACACAATCATATGGCATTGACTATGATGAGGCGTTTGCTCCAGTAGCGAAAATGAGCACCATAAGAACTCTGGTCTATTGCAGCAAACTATGGGTGGATGCTATACCAATTAGATGTGAAGAATGCCTTTCTCCATGGGGACCTACAAGAAGAAGTGTACATGGAACTCCCGCGAGAGTGCTACGCTACAGAATCAAACGGAGGGATGTCGCATAAAAAAGTGTGCAAACTAAAGAAGTCACTATATGGACTCAAGCAATCTCCTCGAGTCTGGTTTGACAGATTCAGAAAGGCTGTTACAGGCATGGGATACCATCAAGCAAATACAGATCATACGGTCTTTCTTCAGCATACAAGAGGCCACATCACTATACTTGCTGTATACGTGGATGATATAGTAATCATAGGTAATGATGAAGTCGAGATCGCTAAGCTGAAGTCAAAACTCGCGAAGGAGTTTGAAGTGAAGGATTTAGGAGCGATGAGGTACTTTCTAGGCATCGAGGTGTGTGAAGGCGAACAAGGAATTGTTCTCTCACAGAGAAAATACACACTAGATCTGCTGAAAGAGACAGGGATGCTGGAATGCAAAGCAGCAGTCACTCCAATTGACTAGAAGTGCAAGTTGGGAGCAGAAGCAGGAGAGCCAGTTGATCGTGAAAGATATCAATGACTTGCAGGGAGATTGATTTATCTGGGGCACACTCGCCCTGATATCTTATTTGCGGTGAGTGTAGTAAGTCGCTACATGTATGATCCAAGAACGGGTCATATGGATACAGTGTTTCAGATCTTGAGATATCTGAAAGGGACGTCGAGAAAAGGGCTATGGTTCAAGAAGAATGAATATATAGAAGTTGAGGGATACTGCGATGCAGACTAGACGAGCTGCATAGACGATATAAGGTCTACCACGGGATATTGTGTCTTTGTAGAAGGAAACTTAGTCTCATGGAGAAGCAAGAAACAGTCAGTGGTAGCATGATCTACAGCTGAAGCATAATACAGAGCAATGGTCTTAGGAGTGTCAGAATTGCTGTGGGTGAAAGCGTTGCTGACAGAGTTGAAGCTGGACACGGGAGCACCGTTACGTCTTCTGAGCGATAGTCAAGCTGCAATAAGTATATCTAACAATCCTGTTCAGCACAACAGAACAAAGCACATCGAGATCGATCGATTCTTCATCAAAGAGAAGCTGGAACAAGGGATACTGAAGATTGATCATGTTTGCTCAGAAGAACAAGTGGCAGACTGTTTGACTAAGGGTCTTAGTTCATTAAGTCTGTCGAAGCTATGTAACAAGATGAGAATGATTAATATCTATCGTCCATCCCGAGGGAGAGTGTTGAGAACTAATAAGGGATTTAGTCCCACATTGGAAAAATGTAGTATGAAGAGGAGCTAGACTCCCTATAAGTAGTGGAGTAGCCAATCAATAAAAATACAACAATTATTCTCTATAAAACCTAATCCATTCGATTTCCATAGGTTTCTACTTTCTCGCAACGTATTAATTACACAGATTTAAACCCTAACTACTTGAAAGGAGAGGCAAACCCACCATTTTCACCGCCGCCAACAATTTTCGAATGCGAAACTAGGTCAATCCATCATCTGCTGGTTCACAATCGCTTCAAAACAATGTTTATACAGAAATATTTCTGAGATCCCTAACCATAATTTGATCAAAATCTGTAGAAAAAGAAAGAAACAAGAAGAAGAAATAACAAAAGAATAAGAGAACTAGAGAGAAATTTTGGATCGCCAGTTCCATCTCCAGAAACGCAGTGTGTCTGTGTCCTCATGATGCCATTTTCGTGTCCATCTATCTAACAACTTTCCTTCTGTTGGCGCCAAGATTTTGAATGGAGAGAATAGCGAGGAAAGACGGGCCTGTTTGCTTACCATTTATAACTCACCTTTCTGAGTTATAAATGAAGCCCTCCCTCAAACAACGTATGGACAACCACCACTTCGAATATTACATTCGAATTTTTTTTTCCAAAACATCACATTTAAAAGTAGCATTTAGGAAGCAGAAAAAATATGTTCTCTAATAGGTGTTTCCCAAAATATGTGGACTCCATTTCCAACCCCACTCTCCAACAGACTCCCAACTCTCTCTCTCTCTGCTCGTTTTCTTCTTACAAAAAAATCTCCATGGCAGCGGTGGTGGAGGACCTCCATGACAGCAAACTGGAGAACACAACGAGACGTTGCGCCGGTGGACCTTACGTCGACGACCTTACGCCGGCGACCTCACGAGAGCCGGCGGCCTTGGAGGCCCTCCTCGAGATACTCGAGCTCGGCCGACCACTGGAACTCCTCCCTCCTCCCTCTTCGAACTCCTCATGCTCGGCCGCCTCCTCCCACCTCGAGCACGGCGGTGACAAACGACGGTGACGAGACTTAGGGTTAGGGTTTTGGGACGAGTGCGACCCGGCGGCCTCCTCCTCTTGCCTCGAGCTCGGCCGACTTCCTCCTCCCGCCTTGAGCTCAGCCGGCCGCCTCCTCCCGACTCGAGCTCGAGCCGCCGGCCGCCTTTGGCTGCCTCCTCTGCTCGACTGCGACCCGACGACGGAGTCGAGTCCTCCTCCGGTCAACTACGAGCCGTTGGCGGTATCGAGTCATCGTTGAGCCTCGATATCTGTGGTGGATACGTGTGTCGGATACAAAAAATTATTTATTGGACAAAGATGGACACAGAATAGTGTGGACACGGTTAAGAAAATCACTCTCTAAAAATATTTTATCAAACAAAATCTTCAAAAAGAAAATTTAAATCACTTTTCAGATGAAAGTAACCAAATACAAACTTAGAATAACTCTACTCAGAAAACAACTTTATAACTTACTTTCAAAAAACTATTTTCAGAACAAAATTTCAAAAGTCTATCCAAACGGACCCTATTTTATAAATTCAAAACTTAGAAATAGTTAGGAATAACGCTATTATTCAAAACTTAGAAATAGTTAGGAATAACGCTATTATTCAACACTCCTTTAAAAGAAGGGTACCCTATTTTATAAATTCAGAACTTAGAAATAGTTAGGAATAACGCTATTATTGTGTTCATAATCCATAAAGAACTATTCATATTAGGAAGGAATGGTGTAGAAATAACGCTATTATTTCTTAAGGTCGAACGACCACGTGAATTTTGGGCCAGCCCATATCCCCACCAAACCCTCTTTCTAAAGGCTAATTATAAGGGTACAACCTTTTTTACTCGGGGCTAGCCAGGATTAGGGCTAGCCAGGCTTTGAGGAACTTTTACTCGGGCTGTCCAAAGTTTTTATTCAGGGGGCTGTCCAAACCCCACAGCCCCCCAAACCCGAAAATCACTCTCATTTCAAATTTTCCCTCTCTCTCTCTCTCTTCACAAACCCTATTTTTCCTCCTCCTCCTCCTCTCCTTCTTCTTCTTCACGATTTTCCACTCCTCTCTCTCCATTTGTTTTACGCAATTGTCAGGGTAAGGGTTCCGATCCTCATCTCCACCATTTCCTTTGTCTTTACCATTTTCCAACGATCTCTCCCTACGATGGCACGCAAACGTTCCTCTCAATCAAGGTAAGAAATCTAATACTTAAAGTTGTCAATTTCCCCCCCAAAATCCTATTAATTTAGTTCGAAAAACCCAAGTATGGAATGATAGTTAGACCTCTCGAGTCGACGACGACTGCCCATGTCTCTGGCAGTCCTATGTACTGTTAGGACTGCCAGAAAGAGAGGCAGTCCACTTGTACAGCAAGTATTACATAGGACTGCCGCATTTTGTGGCAGTCCTTTATGCATAAAGGACTGCCACTAAGTGCGGCAGTCCTGTGTTATACTTGCTGTACAAGTGGACTGCCGCTCTTTTTGGCATTCCTATGTACTGTTAGGACTGCCAGAAAGAGAGACAGTCCACTTGTACAACAAGTATAACACAAGACTGCCTCACTTTGTGACAGTCCTTTATGCATAAAGGACTGCCAGAAAGAGCGGCAGTCCTGAATTGGGAGTCTTGTTTGATGTTTGTTAAGTATTAATCGACTGATATTAAATATTCGTAGTCACGACCCGACTCCGAAGACGAAGGACGTTGACGTCGAGGGTGGAAGAAAACGTCCTACCGCATCGGAGCGGAAGGCACGTGAAGCTGAGCGGGTTCGCGAAAAACCAATAACGATAAGTGAACCGGCGGCACCCTCTCAGACTGCACCACGTCGAACCAAACACGTTACAAGTAAATCGAAGCAACAGAAGACTCGCCCTAATTCTCCCTCCTCCGATGATGATTTGCACATTGTTCATAGAGGGGGGACGATGGTTTCGGACCTTCTCACGCGAAGGCCGCTTCTGATAGAGCTGATCCGGAAGTGAGGCCAATCGGTTGCTCACTATTGACGTCCCTGCCTAACCACATATCTTACCAAATTTGAAAGGATCTGGCAAGTTCATTACCTTAGATGTAAATTAACTTTTAAAAATAGTAGTTACATTTTATATTTATATTTTCTTTGTATTGTTTTATTTTCAGAAAAGCTCGCGTATCTTGCGGGTTATTAACTACGCTAGGGCACAACCTTTTTTACTCGGGGCTAGCCAGGATTAGGGCTAGCCAGGCTTTGAGAAACTTTTACTCGGGCTGTCCAAAGTTTTCATTCAGGGGGCTGTCCAAACCCCACAGCCCCCCCCAAACCCAAAAATCACTCTCATTTCAAATTTTCCCTCTCTCTCTTCACAAACCCTATTTTCCCTCCTCCTCTTCTTCTTCTTCTTCTCCACGATTTCCCACTCCTCACTCTCCATTTGTTTTACGCAATTGTCAGGGTAAGGGTTTCGATCCTCATCCCCACCATTTCCTTTGTCTTCACCATTTTCTAACGATCTCTCCCTACGATGGCACACAAACGTTCCTCTCAATCAAGGTAAGAAATCTAATACTTAAAGTTGTCAATTCCCCCCCCCCCCAAAATCCTATTAATTTAGTTTGAAAAAGCCAAGTATGGAATGATAGTTAGACCTCTCGAGTCGACGACGACTGCCCATATTTCTGGCAGTCCTATGTACTGTTAGGACTGCCAGAAAGAGAGGCAGTCCACTTGTACAACAAGTATTATACAGGACTGTCGTACTTTGTGGAAGTCCTTTATGCATAATGGACTGCCACAAAGTGCAGCAGTCCTGTGTTATACTTGCTGTATAAGTGGACTGCCGCTATTTCTGGCATTCCTATTACTGTTAGGACTGCCAGAAAGAGAGGCAGTCCACTTGTACAGCAAGTATAACACAGGACTGTCGTACTTTGTGGCAGTCCTTTATGCATAAAGGACTGCCACAAAGTGAGGCAGTCCTGTGTTATACTTGCTGTATAAGTGGACTGCCTCTCTTTCTGGCAGTCCTAACAGTACATAGGACTGCCAGAAAGAGCGGCAGTCCTGAATTAGGAGTATTGTTTGATGTTTGCTAAGTATTAATCGATTGATATTAAATATTCGTAGTCACGACCCGACTCCGAAGACGAAAGACGTTGACGTCGAGGGTGAAAGAAAATGTCCTACCGCATCGGAGCGGAAGGCACGTGAAGCTGAGCGGGTTCGCAAAAAACCAATAACGATAAGTGAACCGGCGGCACCCTCTCAGACTGTACCATGTCGAACCAAACACGTTGCAAGTAAATCGAAGCAACAGAAGACTCGTCCTGATTCTCCCTCCTCCAATGATGATTTTCCTATTGTTTATAGAGGGGGGACGATGGTTCCGGACCTTCTCATGCGAAGGCCGCTTCTGATAGAGCTGATCCGAAAGTGAGGCCAATCGGTTGCTCACTATTGACGTCCCTGCCTAACCACATATCTTACCAAATTTGGAAGGATCTGGCAAGTTCATTACCTTAGATGTAAATTGACGTTTGAAAATAGTAGTTACATTTTATATTTATATTTTTTTTATATTATTTTATTTTCAGAAAAGCTCGCGTATCTTGTGGGTCATTAACCACGCTAAGATGTACAGTACATAGAATTTTGACAATTTGAAAGAAGGTGTGAAGGCCAAAATCATCCCCACTGGGTTGCAGCATATTGCGAAACACTCGTATAAGATCTTGGATCACGCACTGATCTCTGCGTTTTTGGAGCGGTGGCATCCCGAAACAAACAGTTTCTATTTCTCTTCCGGGGAGTTGACGATCACCCTCGACGACGTCCACCACATTTTGGGACTTAGAGTTGATGGTGGTCCAATGCTGATGAATTATGATACAGGCGACTTTGAGATGTATGACGAGATAGTGGAATTGGTCGCCAATGCACTCGGTATTGAGGCAGAGAATTTTGTTAGTCTCCCCGAGTTTAAGAAGTTGTACGGAGTTCCTTTGAGTTTTCTTAGGAATGCACACATTAATGATGATGACGATGAAGACGATGAAGATGACAATGAGGACGACGCCAACGACGATGTAGTGGCCCAGGCATACATGTATTTTATCTTGGGAGCCGTCTGCATTCCGGACAAGTCCGGAACCTCGATTCACGCCAAATATGTTAACAATTTTATGAACTTAGGCATTGTGGATCAAATATCATTTGGAAGCGGTATACTAGCTTATCTCTACCACGAACTTGGCGCTGCATCTAGAGTCGGATCGAAGACTATAGCTAGTTGTCAAACTCTGCTCCATGTGAGTGAAGTAAATCGTACTTTATTTCTAGTTTAAATAAAATTAGGTCGATTAATATGTGTGTCATCTACATTTCATGTACATGCATGGATATACGAACATTTTTCGACGCTAAAGAGGGCTACTCTTAACAAAGACTATGATGAGCAGCTACTTAGGATGTGCAAGTGGAATCCAGTTAAGATAGATAGCAGACATCCGTATACTTTAGCTTCCCTGCGTATCGCACGTGAAGATATGAACGAAAAGGAGGTGAGACAATGCTAACTTAAATTTTTATTTACTTAGGATTTCATTATAGTGTAAAATAGTAACTTCTTGGGTCTTGATTACATATACTATGATGTAGATTATTTGGCATCCATATAAGGATCTTCGAACTAGTTCTCATCCGTTGCAAGGAGTTTCACTATTTCAAGGTCTGATATCCTGTCAAGAAATTGAGGAGCCTCATATGCCAGACAGAGTGCTTCGTCAGTTTGGCTACCTACAAAATATACCGGGCACTTTGAATTTGAGGACTTCTTCAAAAGGAAACAAAGCATCAAGCTATGTCCCGCCGGACTATCGTTGGGGCTCTTACTTCTTCACTGAGTGGCAACGTCATGTAGTTGGTGAAACTTTACGACGTCCGGTGGAGCAGATGTGGGATTGTACTGATGAATATATGAATTATTATGTAGAGGCCGGACATGGTATGATGTTGAATCCAGATATACGAGGGAATGAAGTGCCGGTAGCAGCTCCTCTACCAAACAGGGCAGGCCTGCTTGACGCACTGCAAAAGATGGCAAGTAGTATTTTTTCTAATTAATGTTTACCAGTATAGTAACCTGGCTAATTTGGACCCTTAATTTTTCCTTCAGGTTTCGAAAGTAAGAAACTTGGGGAAAAGTCTCGTGCTGTACAAGGGAGAGAACTACGTCGACGTTGCTAACTAGATGTAGAACATCGCACCGGACTATCCGTTTCCCGAAAACGAGCGACGGACTAAGATGCGTCATGAGAATAAATGACTTGGTTGTACTTATTTGAACAATTTGTGTGCCGCTTTTGTTGAACTGTGTTTCGAATACTTGTTGACGTCTTGGTTGTAATATGTTTTGAAGACTTAATGTCGAACTCTGGTATCATTTTGTTGTATTATGCTTTCTTTGTAATAGGTTTTGAATACTTCATGTCGAACTCCTATATCATTTTGTTATAATATGCTTTTGTTCTAAGTAGGACTGCTAAAACATCTGGCAGTCCATCGTGAATGAAGGACTGCCAGGGAACTGGGCAGTCCAAGTTAGAACTTGCTGTGAACAAGGACTGCCCAGGAAACTGGATAGTCCTTGTTCACAGTAAGTTCTAAATTGGACTGCCCAGTTCACTGGCAGTCGTTTATTCACGATGGAATGCCAGGGAACTGGGCAGTCCAAGATAGAACTTGCTGTGAAGAAGGACTGCCCAGGAAACTGGGCAGTCCTTGTTCACAGCAAGTTCTAAATTGGACTGCTCAGTTTCCTGGCACGATGGACTGCCAGGGAACTGGGCAGTCCAATTTAGAACTTGCTGTGAAGAAGGACTGCCCGGGCAGTCCTTCTTCACAGCAAGTTCTATCTTGGACTGCCCAGTTCCCTGGCAGTCTTTCATTCACGATGGACTGCCAGTGTTCTGAGCAGTCCTGGTAAATGTGATACTCAACTGTAAATGTGATACTCAAATGTCATACCAAAATAAACTTCCTTCTTATTCTTTACAAAATGATGTAAAATTAGTGTATCTGAGTAGGACCAAAGATATAAACATCGACGTAGGACCAAATATTTACATTTCTTTTGACAACCACATTCTTCGGTATAGACATAAATGTTTATCCTTGTTTCTAGTTACAAAATGTGACAAAACTATCGGTATAGGACGGAAGAAATGTTTATCCTTCTTTCAAGTTACAAAATGTGACAAAACTATCGGTGATGCTCCCCACTATCAGTCAATCAATACATCGTAGTGGTCTTTCGGCATTGGTTTAGGTTGCACGTAGTTTGTTTTCTCCCTGTAGGAATTGATCGCATCGGTGTACAGCGTCGTCCAAGCGATCGATTCTTCCGGAGCATGTTTATACCAGACTGGATCGGGGGAGGGGAAATAGGACTGTGCCCGATAAACCGTGGGATGACGAAGTGATTATAATCAAGTCCAATGGCATGTAGAGTGGACATAGTGTAGTCTGACGGAGGAGCGGTCATTGGGAAGAAAGTGTTGTTACTTCTCTTCGATAGAACAATAATTGGGATCTTGTACCTGTAAGCGAATACAAATGGAGTATAAGTATTTATCAAACTTTTCACGTTAGTAAGAATGTGTAGGTATATTGTACCTATTAGCGAATATATATGCAGCAGAAGGAATATCCATGTAATGTTCCTCTCCAGTAGTCTGATCGGCGCACGGAATGCTTGTCAATAATTCTCCAACTGTATATGGGCTTAGTAATTTTCTGTAGAAGGGAAGATGAGACTCCAACTCCTCGTACAACTCTGCTCTAACCTGCCTCCATCCGTCTTTAACGGAGTAGCCTAGAAGTCTTGCAAGGGCATGGTACCCACACTGTCCATCTTTAGGCACATCTTCAGTAGACCAAATGTACTCCCGTATTGCAGGATTAAATATATGAATGTACATATCGAATGTGACACCAACGCTTGTTTTATGTTTCTTCCGTTGAATAGGAAGCTTCTCATTCCACTTTGGACAAACGAACCTTTCCATGCTTCTTTCAATATGCTCAAATAATGATAGTTCTCTTCTAGTAGACTCGAGCTTCTTCTTCTGTGTTCTTGTAAGTCTTCTTGGTGGTCTATCCTTCGGGGCAATGACAACAGATGGCTCCTGCACATGACTGCTTGCCAGGTGGGCAAGTTCTTGAATTTTATGTTCAATAGACTTCCTCTCAGGTTCTAGGGCAGCACACCATCTTGCATGAAGAAGTTCAACTTCTGGCAAGGAAAAGAAATCGTCGTGACTCTCCACCATAGGCATAACTTACAATTGTCTCCAATGTTGATCAACGACCACTACTGGAATAGGTCTGCCTTGACGTCGATATTCGTTGATCTCATGAGCACAAGAAAGGCCGAGAGAATATCGATGTGTACAACCACATTCTTCGGTATCAACACCAACTGAATTTGCCCGAGCAATCTCTTCAAATATAAACCCCAAAGCATAGTGAGACAATACATGGATTAAATCAGACAAAAGCTTCTCTTTCCTATGTTCGTGCTTTACAATATTCAGGCTCATCTGAAATGAAGCCTTGATCTCGTTCACCGTCGAGTTGGTTATTAGATTAATCGACTGCTAAACTGACACAAAACTGCCGACCGATGAACGTATATATTTCTTCAGTTTTGAGTGTGAACCTTCGGCACGGTTTGTAGTGGTCGTGCCGTAATGCTTCACCTTATTCGTCCATGCTAAGACGAAATCTTCTTTAAATGGATCAACCCATATGTCTTTGATATAAGATATACATGGCTTGTTGCTACTTTCCCACTTCTCTTTGAACTCCAACCACACTTTGTCAAAAGCGTCTACAGTACTTGCTCGCCAAACAAGGCCACAATCGTCGTAGAATTCTGTGAAGCGGTCAATATCAAGTTTGTCGTCTACTTTTTCAAACCAGCTCTTGCATTGTGCTTGAATATTTCGATTAATATGCCATGTACATAGTAGTCTATGAGCATGAGGAAATACGATATCTATAGCATTCATCAATTCATATTCTCGATCGGTGACAAAAACAGACGGCTCTTTGTGTCTAGTGTAAAGTGTCTTCAATTTGTTCAATGTCCATGTATAGCATCTACTGTTTCATTCTTCAAGAAACAAAATGCAACTGTAAATGATTTACCCGTTGACGTGAAGCCGACAATGTGGAAGAGTGGCATCTTGAATTTGTTAGTCTTGTACGTGCAATCAGCCACCAAGACATCGACAAAGGACCGTGCCAAATGCGTATACTCCGGATGCACCCAAAACATAGAGGTAATTTTATTGGACGGCGGATGTCTTCTATGGTACTCCATATAGTGATTGTCGGCAAGTAACTTCAAAACTTGTTGCATCGCCATTCTTCCTCTTAGGTATTTGTCCTCGATCTCGAGAGTGCATTGTAGATTCTCCTCATTGTTGACTTGTTCTGTTCATTCTTCTGGCGCACCGCGGAATAAATTTGCTTCGGGCCGACTCCGGAGCAGGACAATTCTTCAACTAACTTCTTCTTCTGTTCGTTCAACCTTCCGGCATAGGGATGACCGGTAAGTGTCTCCGCTACCGCATGATTGTGCATCCCATTTCTGACATCAACTATCCACTTTCTATCATTTCTTGAGACAAGCACAATCTTGAAAGGACAACCACACTTTCTGGACCCTACCGCCTTCTCCAGGACTTTTTTCCGGACACATCCTTCTTTCCTTCGATGGAGCCTAAATGTCCCACCTCTTTCACATCCAAGATCAGCAGTTTTACGACACGACGGGCCTCGTAATGACCTTAAAATGACAAGGACTGTATTTACTTGCCTTCCAATTTGTCTGCACCATTCTAATGCTTCTTCATAAGATTCAAATGCGACATCCGTTGAGAATATATTACTCAAGTCAATGGAAATAGGAGGTGGTGGGCCCTACATTTAGTTTTAAAAAAAATTGCCAATCACAATTACAACCAAAATTACAATATCAACAACTTCAAGACTGTCAAGAAAAATTGCCCTTCCTTCAGGACTATACAACAGGACTGCCAGACATTCTGGCAGTCCATCGTGTTTTATAGACTGCCAGAAAGTCTGGCAGTCCTGTTTTACACTAGTTCTACACATAGACTGCCGATTTTTGTGGCAGTCCTTCGTGTTTTATAGACTGCCAAAAAGTCTGGCAGTCATATTTAACACTAGTTCTACACATTGACTGCTAAGTTATGTGGCAGTCCTACGTGTTTTATGGACTGCCGAAATGTCGGCAGTCCAACTGTACAGTATTTCTATATATAGACTGCCGTATAGTCTGGCAGTCCTCGTTACTTCTTGGACTGCCATGTTTTGCGGCAGTCCTATTTTACACTAGTTGTACAAATAGACTGCCGCGTAATATGGCAGTCCTTTGTGTTCTATGGACTGCCAAAAAGTCTGGCAGTCCTGTTGTACAGTCGAATGCGTAGCAGTCGGTCAAAAATTTATCGAGAGTTCTTCGGGTGTTTTTTCGTGTTGTTCGGAAGATCCGGGTTCCACGATTGATAGACGTGATGATCCACTTTCTTCCATAATTTTTACATTGGGACAAAATATAAGATTACTTCAAAAAACCTCATAAATTTTGTCTTTTAGCGGACGTCATCGTACCGAATATTCTAAGAATCTTCCTTGGAGAATCTTCTAGGGTTTGGAGAAATGTGGGGTTGAAAAAAGTGTGGGGACCAGACCTAGGGTTTGGAGAAGAAAGAGGGAGAGAGAATGGAGAGTGAGGAAGAAAAGAATTTTTTTTTTAAGAGTTAACTTTTATACCTACTACTTGGATAGCCCTGAGTAATGTTTTCAGTGGCAAACTTGTAAATAATGGAAAACAGTCACTTGGACAACCTCGAGTAAAAAAGGTTGTGCCCTTATAATTAGCCTTTCTAAATTGGACCGCGCAGGTTCAATTTGTGCCAAAGGATTTGTTGTGTTCTTGTATTAGGAACCGAAAAGTTCGAGCAACTAAAAGTAGGGGTGAGTATTCGGTTTATTCGGTTCCAACCAAACCGAATAACCGAAAATCGAATTGGACCGAAACCGAATAAGTAAAATCGAAACCGAACCGAATTGGTCAATAACTGAACCGAACCGAACCGAATTAAATCGGTTCGATTTTCGGTTTATCGATTTTTTGTTTTGTTTTTTTGTTAATATATATAATAACTATATATATATATTTATATATATAATAACTATATATATATATATATATATATATATATATAAAAACTATATATATATATATATATATATATATATATATATATATATATATATATATATATATATATATATATATATATATAAATCGGTTCGATTTTCGGTTTATCGATTTTTTGTTTTGTTTTTTTGTTAATATATATAATAACTATATATATATATTTTTATATATATAATAACTATATATATATATATATATATAAAAACTAAATATATATATATAATATATATATATATTTATATATATATATATATATATATATATATATATATATATATATATATATATAAACTAAATTTTCTTATTCGGTTTTCGGTTTTGGACCGAAACCCAAAACCAAAACCGAAACCGAATAAGAAAATTTAGTATTTTCAAAATCGAAACCGAACCGATTTTTTTTTTTTAAAACTGAACCGAATCTCTTATTCGGTTCGGTTCGATTCAATTTTTGGTTCAAAACTGAATTATGTTCACCCTAACTGAAAGGTCAAGGTATCTATCAGGCCGGCCTGGCCCGAGCCCATACTTGATCGACCATTTTTGGAGCGGGTTGGGTCAGTCTGGGAAGGAAGGCTGGGTCGGGTCGAGGGAAGCTAAACCCAAACCCAGTTCGGCCAGGAACCTGGAAAGGAGCAGGCCAAATTTTGTCGATCTTGGCCTAGGCCGGTTTCGAATTGGCGAGTGAGAAATAAGAAAAAAATTGTCCAAAATAATGGCCTTTGGGCTTAAAAAATAAACTTATGAAAAACTAGTTGAAATAAATAAACTTTATTAGTTTTGTTAATGTCAGAAATTTAATATAACCTTTCTTTTATTTGGTAAATTAAAAATATAAAATTACATATTTTGTCTACAATTGGTTCTTCAACTTGCAAAATTTTAAAATATACGGTAGTATATTGCTTCTCTTTTTGCTACAATATAAAAGAGGTTTTCGCGCCAATGCTTTAATAAATTCTTAACATATATTATTTTTCTTACATAAGTCGAGGTTTGTTATGTTTGAGTTTTTGTTTCAACTTCTCTTCAAACTTTCTTTGTAATACCATAAATGAAGTTTGTAGAGAGCTTGAAAGCATAAACTCAAACATAAGTCACATTAAACATATACAACTTATGTTTGAGTTTTTTTCGATCTCTCTTTAAGTTTTCTTTGTACTACCATAAAGGAATCTTATAGAGAGGTTGAGAAAACTCAAACATAATTCGCATAAAAATATACCTATCTAACAATAATAGCACATATTGAAAAATGGTACTTTTTTCTCCAAAAGGTGCAAGATACATTGTTAAGATGCCTATGTAGATTTTCTATGCCACGGTTGGGTTTCCACTGGAGTCTTTTTTCACTCAAACAGTCAACAAGAATTTTACGCAAGATTATTCTTTCGGTATCACGTTGATTATAAACTCCGCTAAAGTGCTGCCAAAATTATGACCTCATTATGATTCATTGATTGGTAGCCTAGTGCTCATTGAGGTTGTGCGGGTTGAGTTCTTTGTATCCCTTGAGATTGCGTTGCGGGTTAAGGCCCTTGTACCCTCTAAGGTTGCAGTCTGGATAGAGATTATTGAACTTGCGGTTGCTGTAGTGGTAGTTCATTTTTCATTATAGCGAAAAAGTAGCCTCTTCACTAGATTGCTTGTAAGTATTAGAGGAGATGAAAAAAATTATTGTGGTAAATTGGATAAATTATGTCTTCTTTATAGAAATTGTTGGATGCTAAATTACCATAAATACCCTTGGATTGTTATAGCGATAATTTGGTCTTTTTCAACAAAATAACCAAAATACCCTTGATTAACGGTCAAAAATGGATAGAATTTGGAAGTATTTTGGTAAAAATACCCCTCTTTATATTAATTTAATATGGTTATTAGGATTTTTTTTACCAAAATATCCCTCTCAACTTTTTAAAAGATATAATTTGAGGTATTTGGTAAAATATCCCCAAATATTAATAGAGGTAGGTCTGAAAAGGGGGGAACCGGGTTAACAGGTCTGGACTGGACCTATGACTGGGTCACCGACCAGGTCGATTCGGGCCGGGTCGACCATGTTGCGGGGGCGAGCCCGGTTCGATCCGGGTCGGACTGGGCATACAATCCCTTATTAAGAACCCAGCCCGAAATCGTATGCTTTGTGGGCTGGATCATATCAGCCCATTGATCTGGCCCATGTTGGCCCAGTCTGAATTTGACCGTGTCGAACTCGAGCCGGATTCCTGACCGTTCGGCCCATTGCACACCTTGACAAAGAAGATGATAAGCCACCCCAAAAGTAAAATTCTAAGTTATTTCTTCAACGCAAATTTACATACTATACTATTTATAGAACCTAAAAGAAGATAAAATTAATATTAAACACTTACCATAAAGATAACTCAAATTCCTAATCAATTAAACTGGATAAAGTTTTCTTCGTTTGAATTAATCATAATTCACAAAAATTAAGATTTAAAATCCAAAAGATCGATAATATCAACCCAAACTATATATGAAACTCGGCTTAATAGTCCATGGATGTTCCCACATAAAGTGGTTACCATTTAAGAAAAATAACATGGAGTTTCTAATCCAAAATATTGAGTATTTATCATTTAAATTGTTGAACATCGAATCATCTCGGGATGTGTCGAGTAACACAAATATTTTTTACATATTTTGAAAACAACATTTATAAAAATGTATAAACTAATACTAAGCAAATATACATGTATCTTGCACGTATTTCAACTTTCCTTTAATTAACTATTTTGTACTTAGTATGAGCAAAAGACATCATAATAGCAAATTATATTATTTTTTAAACTTTGTTCTATACATAATTACCTAGTTGCCCTAATGAACAATTTTAGTTAGTAAAGTTAGGTAAGGAAATTTGGAAAAGAAAAAAAATTACGGTGAAGCCATTTTCTTATATAAAGTAGAATAATATATATAATAATAAATTTATAATAATCAAGGTATTTGTCTTTTATTTTTTCTAAGTAGTCTTAGTAAAGATTAGAATAAGCCCCAGTACCGAAATACGGAGACGGACATGGCCAGCTATCCCATATGAGGTACGAAGATGCCATACGGCGATCACGACTGTCACTAGACTTAGGGTTGCATGCCACAATCAAGTCTCCTAGTGTCACTCAGAACATCTATGTCTCAATCATTCAATCAAGAATAATGAGCACATAAGATAAAACAGTAAGACATCCCCGGCAGTACATCAAAATGATTATAAGGACTAGCTTTACAAAATGTCAGCTAACTCAAAGAGTCAACAATACATATCCATAGTCAGCTACAGTCTGATTAATTACAATTATGTAAGAAAACTAAATATCCAGAATAATTGGCTGAACAGTTGCCGGTGGCTAAACGTCATGTACAAAATTGATAATAGGAAAAATTTGAGTGGTACCCCACTTTTTACGCTTATTTAAGGTGCACCCCACAAGTTTACATGAATGTATGACACCCCCTACTTTGGACGATTTCTGTCTAAAACGAACGGTCAACCCCGTTGACCAATTTTTTTGACGAAAATACTCCCCTATCTGTTCCCTTCTTCCCTACGTCAACTATTCGTCTCCCCCTCCCCTCCGCCGTGCTCGGTGCCCCCACGGCGTCGCCACACTCCCCCCTCCCCAACCTCGCCGCACCCCTATCCCCCGGCCATCACCACCACCACCATCCGCCATCATCATCACCATCATCATCATCACCACCACCATCCGCCATCATCATCGCCCCCCCTCCCGCTCCGCCCCCCTCCCGCTCTGTCCCCTAGCCCTAGTCGCCGCCGCGCGCTGCTGCCATAACCGCTGCCGCGTGCAGCTGTCCTAGCCGCCGCCACGCGCTGCTGCGCTAGCTGCCGACGCGCACTGCTGCTGCTGCCCTAGCTGCTGCGTGCTGTTGCTGCTACTGCGACGACGGCGGCGGTGGCGGTCGGGGCTAGGGGACGGAGCGGGAGGGGGGCGGAGCGGGAGGGAGGGCGGTAATGATGGCGGATGGTGGTGGTGATGATGATGATGGTGATGATGATGGCGGATGGTGGTGGTGGTGATGGCCAGGGGATGGGGGTACGGCGAGGTCGGGGAGGGGGGGGAGTGCGGCGACGTCGTGGAGGGGGGCCGAGCACGGCGGGGAAGGGGGCAGCCACGTGTGACGGGGATGGGGGACATACAAAAGGAGACAAGGGCATTTTTGTCAAAAAAAATTTTGACCGTTCGTTTTAGACGAAAAACGTCAAAAGTGGGGGGTGTTATACATTCATGTAAACTTGTGGGGTGCACCTTAAATAATCGTAAAAAAAGTGGGGTGCCACTCAAATTTTTCCTTGATAATATCAGAGTGGTGAAGAAGAAACTCACTAGAGTCCTCCGATAACCATGCTTGTAGTATGCACCATCGACAAGAAAGAAAGCTAGATCCTCAGACTCTGCTACGAGATTTGGCCAAACAAAACCAGCGAGGTCAGCCCCGAATAGCAATACCACAAGGAAGCACATTTGAATGAGACAAAACTCAAGAAATAAATAAGAACTAGGCCATGTGTTATAAACAAACAAGGACAAAATATGCCAGTATAGTACCAAGATAACATACATCTTGTAGCCATGGTCAGGTTAAAGGCTTCTGCTTTGCAACTTCGGTCCATAGTCTGTCGTAGCACAATAGCCCAACCCAATAAACACACAAGGATGTGGATTGGGCCACGCACCACGATAGTCCATGTCCCCCAGCTACTAACAGAAGAAACAGATCACAAACAAGTCAATTTACATGTGCCAACTCAATCCTACGACTTTCTATAGTTTATCTGGGTTATCCCAGCAATACTTATATGTAGGAATGCTCTGTTCATGTCGGTCCCAACAGGGCTAACCAATCCAATAATAATGCTTAGCACATAGAATACACATCGTTCCCTTACAAGGCCACCATGTGGAACATATAACACATAACATATAGTAGTCGAATATTGCCATCCACTAATTGAGGATGTTAAACATTATCGGTGGTGGCCAGCCTGTACGTTATAACTGATGCTTAGAAGGTGGCTAGTATTACACGATCTCGGAATTCCGATACCACCCAGTGCTTCTACCAAATTAAGTTGCTTAGATTAACCCTATGTTTGCCTGGAATCGCATGTCGTGGACACATAATTATCCTCCTAGATGTCGTACCTTAGTACGGGTACCTTAAGTATAAATCTACATCGACTCATAGAGTTTCAAATCTAGATCCATTCTTAGTCTGATGCATCATGTAACAATCATTATACCGCACCAATGTTATTGACCATTTACCATGACCGTACTGGAATTACGAATGTACTGACATATAACATATAATTACAAAATACGTAAAGTAGCACCTCAATGTACACATATATTGTACCTCAATACACACATAGAATTGTACCAACCCATGCACAAGTAAATAAGTCAGCAACATGGTCAAATCACATAGTCACATGAAATCCTCTTGGCACATAGGTCACTTAAGCACATAGGACACATATGCACATATGTCACATAATCTAAGTTACTTAAGTCAGGGTGCTCATAGTATACTAAGGCCAGGGCATGAAATAAGGTCAAAAAAAATCAAACAAATACAAAAAATTAACAAAACAGACGCATAAGGAACCATATACGCGTATACAAAATCCTGGTGCATGGAGTTTCCAAGCACATGGGAATTTAGGCGCATATGATAGATAAGCACGTAGCAACTCATGTCTAGAGGGAAATTAGGCACATGAACATATCAAGGTGCATGAGCAAATATGCACATAAATACATCCATTCGCATAAGCAAATAGGTGCATGAATACGTAGGCTCATGTTCCATAAGCACAATATGACAGGTAAGTCTAACCTGGCACATGGCAACATAACATATAGCAACTAGACGCATATGCGAGACATGCGCATAGCACCAACATGCGCATATGCGAGACAAGCATTCGCCTTCGACCCATGCGCATAGGAAGCCTATGCGCATAACGCGAATGTTGTCGGGGGTATATATGATAAATTTTTGTGGCCATTGGAATTTCTACCGCATGGCCTCTTGTACGCATAGAGGTTGTCGTATCGAACAACAAGTTGAGGTATAAAAGTTCCTGAATCTTGTCATGTCCATAACCTCCTCTTTAAAATCAAAATTCGGCAAAACAAAAGTCAAAACTGCATAAAGTTGAATTCTCTATCACATGGAACAACTGGTTTTCAAAAATAACAAGTGTTAATAGATCATTTCCATGAAAATCCATAAATCCTAGTTTAGAAACTTAGATATACACTAAAATAGCCATCAAATCCGAAAAGACCAAGTATCAAACGTATAAAGAATGTAAAGATGCATAATATAGACTAAAAATATTTAAAAAAATAAAAAGAAATAAAATGTGCAAGTGGTATCAACATTAGTACAAGATATACTTGCCTACGTGGTTGAGGGAAATGAATGAGAGTGAATGATAAGAAAGAAGAAAAAAAGAATATTTATATGATGGTGGGGTGGCTTCACTAAACCCTAACCCTAACATGCCTAATCTAAGTCTACATGACACGACACATCTGAAGAACAGATGGCAACTCTAGAGGGGGGTGAATAGAGTTTATAGAGATAATATCCAATTAAAAATCAACTCTATCACAATTAGAACTAATCAGAGTAAATGCGGAATTTAAAGTGAGAATCAAGAGAGCATACGCAAACACAGCCGATTTTAACCTGGTTTCCCTCGTGGAGGACTAGTCCAGGCCTGAGAACTCTAGCTCAGGATTAAATCCACTATTTGTGAAATAGTAGTTTACAACCCGTGCCTTTTCTTCAGAAGAGCACGTCAACTTCTTACAGAGGATCGCAGTGGCGATTTGCTTGGAATTTTCCAAGCGACTTCTTCAACTCTTCCACAAGACCCTATCTGAGAGATGCTGAGCACTCGAGACTGAGGAAGCTTGTGGCTAGTAGATGGGAAGGATATGGCTTATCTGAGCTTTAAGAGAGAAGAGAAGAGAAGATTGAATGATTTGAAATGAGAGAATTCTTGGCCTATTTATAGGGTTTTTGTAGGCAGAATTCAGCCAGAATTCGGGTAGGAAATTTCAAATATTTGGCCGTTGGACAACTTGCACCCAGCTAACCCTAAAATTAAGGTTGCTAATTTTTAGGGGACAGAGTTCGGCCCGAACTCTGTGTGGAGGCAGAGTTCGGCCCGAACTCTGTCTCCAGAGCACAGAACTGGTTCTTGGGGATCAATGGACATTTTCTGGATGGTGGAGTTTATGGATTTGGGTAGGCTTTTGGTCAAGTCTCAAAAGCTCAGCATGACACAGTTTACAACAGTCTAGACTCAATAAAAGTGTAAAATACAGACTCATATACAGCTGAAATGCAAAGACTGGGTTGTCGTCTGACTTGAGCTTGATGTGGACGTCGTATGTCGTATTAAATTATTACAAGTATTATTTAGTCAATGTTATCGATATTTGATTGACTGTGACTTTGTGTCAACAATCTCCCCCATATTGATAATTGACAAAATTAATAATTGTATATTCAATATTCATACCTGGACACAGTCAATGACAAAAGCATAGCTCCGCCATAATCGGTGCCGAGCTAAATAGGATAGCTCCCCCGTAAATGATGCGTTGAACCTGTTGGCCTGATAAGGAATATCTTCCAAAAAGCACCAAAAGCACATATATACAAAAACTAAATTGAATATAATATACAAATCTCTCCCCCTTTTGGCATTTAGCAATATAAGCAAGTAATAATGGGCAAACCCACCAAAAGAGAAGAAACGACATATTAAAGAATATAACGAGCAGAGATTAAGAGAGCTATGATAATCATAAGAGTCATCACAACTAAAACATAAAGAGTAATCATAAGAGTCATCACAACTAAAACATAAAGAGTACTGATAAACCAAGTACATAAATCCAACTAAATAACTAAAAAACTGGAAAGCATAAAACATAAACTATGATCAGCAGCAGCTTCATCTGGTGGAAGCCATCTCCATCATGGAGCACGAGAAGGCCCAGCGGAGTCGGAAGGATCAGTGATGGAACGGCTGGGGTCCACAATAGCAGCATCCGGATCCAGGTAGCGCATGACCCAGGGATCGTCAATGCGATATCCCTCGCGACCGGGATCCCGCTCCATGGGAATGGGCATAGAAGGATGACGGGACATGGAATACCGAATATCGTGCAGCGAGTTGCTGAGGGCACTCATCTGCAGGGTAGTACGGTAGTCCATCTGAGTCCAGCGATCGTCCTCTAAGGTAAAGCGATCTCGGAGCATGGTCTGGATGGAGTCAAGAGTAGCAGGAGGAGGTGGCGCATCCTGTCCAAGTGGAGGGGCGTCGGGCTCCTCATCATCGGAATGCTCAGAAGTGGCAGGAGAGGCTACGACTGCCTGAAGTCGTCGTGCCTTAGATAGGAAGGCAGGAGTAGGCAAGAAAGGACAATCATCAAGAGGTACATAGAATGCACGAAAGACCATAGGAAGATATAAGGCATAAACCAAGGCTCGTGGTTTCCTCCTACAGTTAATCATCCAGTCCATCATGGTACGTGGAAGATTAAAAGGAATACGATAGTGGAGATGATACAAACCTGATATCTCAAAATAGGTGACTTCATCGGTGGAGCCGGCCGTGGGTAGAAGGGTATTGAAAACAATCCGATGAAGTTCATAGTAGTAAGGGTTGAGATGTTTGGCCATAAGCTTACGAGGACAAATGTTTGGGGCACATAAGTCTTCCTTGAAGCTCTCAAGGGAAGTTTCATCTAGAAAGTGGAACGATCGAGCTTCAACAAGCTTGTCCCAAGTATCGAGTTCTGGAAGTTCAAGATACTCTGCCAAATCAGAATCAGCAAAGGCGATATCAATGCCCGCAACTCGGGAGTAGATGTGAGTATCATCATGAGTCAAGTTGCAGTAAAACATTTGTATAGCGCTACGATAGATGACGAAATTTGTAGCAACTAGCTTATCAAGGCAAAGATCTTGAAACATAGATTCATATTGGGCAAAAATTGGGAAGTTTATGGGGTGTCCTGCAAACACCGGACGTGTCCGAAAATTACTAAACCATTCATTGGATGCGTCTAGTGATAAAAAGTCGGTCGTCGTAGGTGTTTGGATCACGTGGACGTGAAGGGTTGAACAATGGATGAGGTGGTTGATGTTGTTCAACGGGTTGCTCCACGGGAGGAGGAGGATTCGACGAGGACGCTCCCTCGGTCCGAATTCTCTTCCCACGGTTGAACAACCGAGGAGCCATAGCACAAAGTAGAGAAAATTGAAATAGAGAAGAAGAGTAAGTTATACCTCAAATAAATGATGAACAGTGAAAGAGAATGAGAAAATAGACCTTCTCCTTAATTTGGTGAGAGATGGAGCACTATGGAGAGAAAACTAGGTTTAGGGTTTTAGAAAATAGTGGTAGAGAGGTAGAAGAGGTGGTAAGAAAGAAGAAAAGGGAAGAGAAACCGAATATAAGGGAAGGATTTCTCTTGGTCGGAGTGAATCTGGACCATTGGATCAAGTTATGATCAACGGCTGGAACCTGCCCCCGATTCTGGAACAGGGAGGCCGAACTCGGCCCGAACTCTGGTAAGGGCAGAGTTCGGCCCGAATTCTGGTTCCTTGTCCCAGAACTGAAATCAGGCTGAAAGGATGAAAAATTGGTTAAGTATGGGAAATCAAGATAAGTTAAAGAAAAATGATTTAGAATTTCAATAAACCAGATAGTAGAAGTAGAAAGATAGCAATATGAAATTGAAAAATAGCATATCAGCAAGTGATAAATCAAAATGTACCGTATAATAAACAAGGAGTTATATTATAATTCAATATTTTGAATTTGCCATGAGTTAGCTGCAGGGTCCGGATCCCAGCTAGCGGTAGTCCTGAGGACTAGTGCACCGTGTCGCTTAGGCTTTTACGCCTTGTTGTCAGAAGGGCCCTTTCGGCTTGTACTCATAGCAAGTTCATCATAAGAGAATCACAATATAATCGATATTTACGCAGGTGTATTTTAATTTATGATAGCTTCATCTAAAATTCCAAGTTTACGACAAAGGAAATTGAAGCGCTCTTCGGATAATGGCTTTGTGAGGAAGTCTGCTAACTGATGATCAGTGTCAATAAATTTTAAGTTAACGTGCCATTTTGCTGATGATCACGCAAAAAGTGGTGTCGTATTTCAATGTGCTTTGTGCGTGAGTGACAAATAGGGTTCTTAGTCAAGTTAATAGCACTAGTGTTGTCACAAAAGATAGGAATATGCATGAAAGATAAATTATAGTCTTCAAGGGTTTGCTTCATCCACAAAATTTGTGCACAACAACGCCCAGCTGCTATATATTCAGCTTCTGTTATAGATAGTGCGACAGAATTCTCCTTTTTGCTAAACCAAGAGACTAAAGTCTTTCCTAATAAATGACATGTACTGCTCGTACTTTTACGGTCGACCTTGCATCCCGCAAAATCAGCATCAGAGTAACCAATGAGGTCAAATGATGTTGACTTGGGATACCATAGGCCCACTGTAACCGTACCTTTAAGGTATCTAAAGATACGCTTAACTGCGGTCATGTGTGATTCCTTAGGATTTGCTTGATATCTAGCACACAGGCAAACGCTAAACATTATATCAGGGCGACTAGCAGTAAGATAGAGTAGACTGCCTATCATACCTCGATACTTACGTTGATCTACGGGTTTGCCGCTGTCATCTGGTTCAAGCTTGGTTGAAGTAGCCATAGGAGTGCTGATTGGTTTGACGTTATCAAGGTCGAATTTCTTCAGCATGTCCTTTGTATACTTCGACTGACAGATGAAGGTTCCATTTGACATTTGTTTGACATGCAGCCCAAGAAAGTAGTTGAGCTCTCCCATCATGCTCATCTCAAACTCAGTCTGCATACACTTGGCAAAATCTTGACAGAGGGTTTCATCAGTAGAACCAAAAATAATATCATCTACATATATCTGTACTAAAAGAATAGTGTCCTTCAAAGACTTTATGAAAAGTGTAGTGTCAATTTTCCCTTTTGAAAAACCTTTCTCAAGCAAGAAGTTGCTTAGCCGTTCATACCAAGCTCTTGGGGCTTGTTTGAGGCCGTACAGTGCTTTATTTAGCTTGAACATGTGGTCGGGAAACTTGTGATTTTCAAAACCAGGAGGTTGTTTTACATAAACTTCCTCCTTAATAAAACCATTCAAGAAAGCACTTTTAACATCCATTTGAAATAATTTGAAATTTTGAAAATTTACAAATGCACAAAATATCCGAATGGATTCTAATCTAGCAACAGGAGCATATGTCTCATCGTAGTCAATACCTTCCTCTTGGTTGTATCCTTGGGCTACTAGACGAGCTTTGTTGCGTGTGACTGAACCATCTTCATTTACTTTGTTTCTAAAAACCCATTTAGTACCAATAATTGAGTGATTAGCCGGTCTAGGAACGAGTTTCCATACTTGGCTTCTCTCGAATTGGTTGAGTTCTTCTTGCATAGCAGAAATCCAAAATTCATCATTGAAAGCTTCTGAAATGTTTTTAGGCTCAATTTATGAAATAAAGGCAGTGCTAGCAATAGAGTCTCTTAATGATGATCTAGTAGTTACTCCTCGTGAAACCTCACCGATTACCAAATTTTCTGGATGAGAAGGATTGAAAGAGAATTTCTTAGGCAAGCTTTCCAGAGAATTTGTTTCGGTTGTGGTGTTCATTGTTGTAGACGTTGATGGTTCAACATCATCATCAAGAGTAGCTGCTGCACTGTTATCTTCATCAAAAGTCACATTTGTAGACTCTTCCACAATTAAAGAGCGTTTGTTAAAAACTCTATATCCCTTACTCTTGGCGGCATAGCCAAGGAAAATACCATCGTCAGCTTTGGCATCAAATTTGCCTAAGTTGTCTTTGGTGTTAAGGATAAAACATCTGCAGCCAAAAATTCTAAAATAAAAAACATTTGGGGTTCTTCCAAACCAAAGCTCATAGGGTGTCTTTTTCGTAATAGGACAAATAAGTACCCTATTTAAAATGTGGCATGCTGTATTGACAGCTTCAGCCCAAAAGTATTTCGGAAGTGAAAACTTGTTCAACATGACTCTAGCCATATCGCCAAGAGTTCTATTCTTCCGCTCCACAACACCATTTTGTTGGGGAGTTCTAGGACAAGAAAACTCATGATCAAAACCATTGGAATCACAAAACTTTTCAAAATCAGAATTTTTGAATTCGCCTCCATGGTCACTTCGGATTCGAGTGATCATGTAGCCTTTTTCGTTTTGAACTTTCTTGACAAAAATCTTAAAAACTGAAATAGCATCACTTTTATAAGTAAGAAAGAAAACCCAAGTAAATCTTGAAAAATCATCAACAATAACAAATGCATAGAGTTTTCCACCAAGACTGGCTACTCTACTAGGACCAAATAAATCCATATGAAGTAGTTGCAGGGGTCTAGTAGTGCTTACAGAGTTTATGGAATGGAAAGATGATTTGGTTGCCTTATTCAACTCACATTCGGCACATACGGTGTCCTTTTTGAATGTGATGTCGGGCAAGCCTCTAATTAGCTTCTTGGTTGATAGCCTGGATATAGTATCCATGTTGGTATGACCAAGACGCTGGTGCCATAGTAACCGTTCATCTTTGTGAGCATATAGGCATCTACCTGCATGGTTAGTATCTAGAGACAAATAGAAAATATAAATATTGTCCTCTCTTACCCCTTCAAAAGCAATGTCTCCTGTTGACCTATCATATATAAGGCATTTGTTTTGTCCAAAGTTAATGTCATAACCATGGTCAGCAAGATGACTGATGCTGAGCAAGTTATGCTTTAACTCGGTCACTAGGCAGACATCCTTTATTACGGGAGAGGGAGGATAGCCAATAACACAATTACCTATAATATACCCTTTTAGGTTATTTCTGAAGGATATATATCCTTCTCTCTTCATCGATAGTGATACGAAAAGATGTGCGTTTCCCGTCATATGTCGCGAGCATCCACTATCGAGAATCCACTTACTCTTAGTTGAGGAGGGAAGGTCCACCTACATCAAGAGTAGATGTGACCTTTGGTACCCAAGTTCTTGAGGGTCCTGAAAAGTTAGCTTTTGGAAACCATGCATATATCTTTTTATCAACTAATCTTCTGATTCTACATTATGGTGATATGTGTCCATGTAGACCACAATAAGTGCATGTAGCATTTTTATTCACATTAGGAGCATGCTGATGATGTCTATAAGAATATTGATGATATGTAGATTCAGCATGGTGATGATGTTGATATGGCATGGCATGATGATGTTGTCTATATGGCATGGCATGATGAAATTGTCTATATGGCATGACATGATAAGATTGTCTATATGGCATGGCATGATGAGATTGTCTATATGGCATGGCATGATAAGATTGTCTATATGTGGAGTGATGTTGATTGTGTCTTTGTGCAACATGATGATGACTGTGTGTAGCATGATGTTTATGTGACATATGATGACTATTTCTACGTGCATGAGGTTTGTGAAAGTGTGTGTACATGTAAGCATGATTGTGAGCAACATGAGTATGATGTGGTTTACTAGTATGAGTGGTGTCATGCTTTGTGTGTGTCTCATGTGATTGGGTTTGAGGTTGAGCAACCTGTTTTCCCAATTTAGTCTCTAGTTTCTTAGAGACAGCTTGCAATTCAGTAATCTTAGCATTCAAACCATGCAACTTAGTAATAGTGATCTTGTGTCTATTCTTTTCTTCTGCAAGCTCCGTGTTGAGTGTTGTGATTTTTTGTGTTTGTTTCTCAATACGTGCCTCGGCATCATGTAAGCTTATCTTAAGCTTAGATACCTCATCAGTGACATCCGTGGGTGCAGTGTCTCTAGTATTATCAAGTAAAAGAGAGAGTCTTTGTATTTCAACTTCATGACTTTTGATTTTGTCCTTGGCTTGTTTGTATTTACCAATGACCTTTTTATGGTCACTAAGTAAATCAGTGAAAGCATCGCCAAGTTCATCAAAAGTGAAGTCGTCAAGAGTTTCGTTAGATACCTTATCGGATGTTGCCATTAGGAAAAAATTAGCCGTATCTTGAGGAGAGTTATTTTCTTCCTCGGAGTCACTAGCATCGCTTTCATGCCAGATGCTTGTGTTGGCATATTTTTTTGAAGAGGTCTTCTTGTATGGCTTCTCATAGCGGTTGCTTTTCTTTGAGAATGGATAGTCTTTTCGGACATGTCCTGTCTTCTTGCAACCGTAGCAAGTAGGCTCTTCTTCTTCATCTTCTTGTGGTTCCTTCTTTCTTTGGTTGAAGCGAAGGAATTTCTTGAAGTTGCGAACCATGAGGGCTTGATCATCATCTTCTGAGTTGTCGTCATCCGTATCTTCGGGTTCAGCCCTCCGTTGGTGAGCCTTGAGTGCGATCTCCTTAGCCTTAGGAGCAGGCTCTTCGAAGTCCTTGAGGTCAAGCTCACGAGTCATTAGCTTTCCCATCAAGGTTTTCATGGACATGGTTGTAAGATCGTTTCCTTCTATGATGGCTGTCACCTTAGGGTTCCAAATTTTTGGTAACCCCCTAAGTAGCTTGCAAATCTTCTCGTGATTTGAATATTGTTTCCCAAGCGAGGACATGGGGTTGATGATGTCAAGGAATCTTGTGAACATTTGCGTGATCGTCTTGTTTGGCTTCATCTTGAAGGCCTCGTATTCTTGAGTGAGACGGCTTATTTCTGATTCCTTGACTTGGGTGGTTCCTTCATGCGTTACTTTTAGAAGCTTCCATACTTCGTGGGATGTGGTGCATGTGGATAACCTGTTGAACTCATTCCTGTCTATAGCACAAAATAAAGCATTAATAGCTCTCGCGTCTAGACTTGCCTATTTTTTCTCATCGTTAGAATATTTGTCATGTGATTTTTCAATGAGATCACCGTTGACAACTATCCTGGCGGTCTTTTTGTAACCGTCAATGACGATAGTCCATAGGTCAAAGTCTAGAGACTTGAGATAAAAACTCATCCTTGTTTTCCAATACGTGTAGTTAGTTCCATCAAATAGGGGAGGCCTATGAGTGGACTGTCCTTCACCGTGATTGGAAATCAAGGATTGTGTGGTTGCCATGGATCAGCTCTAGGATGTAAATCCTTGTAAAGAGAACAGAGCTCTGATACCAATTGAAGAACAGATGGCAACTCTAGAGGGGGGTGAATAGAGTTTATAGAGATAATATCTAATTAAAAATCAATACTATTACAATTAGAACTAATCAGAGTAAATGCGGAATTTAAAGTGAGAATCAAGAGAGCATACGCAAACACAGCCGATTTTAACCTAGTTTCCCTCGTGGAGGACTAGTCCAGGCCTGAGAACTCTAGCTCAGGATTAAATCCACTATTTGTGAAATAGTAGTTTACAACCCATGCCTTTTCTTCAGAAGAGCACGTCAACTTCTTACAGAGGATCGCAGTGGCGATTTGCTTGGAATTTTCCAAGCGACTTCTTCAACTCTTGCACAAGACTCCTAACTGAGAGATGCTGAGCACTCGAGACTTAGGAAGCTTGTGGCTAGTAGATGGGAATGATATGGCTTATCTGAGCTTTAAAAGAGAAGAGAAGAGAAGATTGGATGATTTGAAATGAGAGAATTTTTGGCCTATTTATAGGGTTTTTGTAGGCAGAATTCGGCCAGAATTCGGGTAGGAAATTTCAAATATTTGGCCGTTGGACAACTTGCAACCAGCTAACCCTAAAATTAAGGTTGCTGATTTTTAGGGGACAGAGTTCGGCCCGAACTCTGTGTGGAGGCAGAGTTCGGCCCGAACTCTGTCTCCAGAGCACAGAACTGGTTCTTGGGGTTCAATGGACATTTTCTGGATGGTAGAGTTTATGGATTTGGGTAGGCTTTTGGTCAAGTATCAAGAGCTCAGCATGACACAGTTTACAACAGTCTAGACTTAATAAAAGTATAAAATACAGACTCATATACAGCTGAAATGCAAAGATTGGGCTGTCGTCTGACTTGAGCTTGATGTGGACGTCGTGTGTCGTATTGAATTATTACAAGTATTATTTAGTCAATGTTATCGATATTTGGTTGACTGTGACTTTGTGTCAACAACATCAATGTAATTAAATAAATAAATCTAGATCATAACACGGTCCAGTATTCCATCATCAAAATAGTGAACCACGTCTACAACCAAATAAGGATAAGGGGTGGCATACTATTCCGTGACAAGACAATGTTCCATGCCATGATCAAGTGTAAAGAGAGAATAGAGGTGCACATGCTCCAGATACCATATACCATATACATGAATAATACGTATACCAAAAATGGGGAGTGACAATTATAACAACAATCTTTTAGTCTTTCTAATTATAATATATGAAATACGTGCAACATTGCATGTGTCCAAGTACTAAAAGTTTAGCTTTACCGTAAAAATTTTCTTTCCAAATATACATTTGTATGTGTTTACTAATTAAAATTATTCATTAAATTTAACAAAGGCATCTAGGTAATCTATACTATCATGTAACGAAAAAAGTTTCGTTTCTCGGTAAAAATTTTCTTTCCAAATATATCCATACATATGTTTGTTAATTAAAATATTCATTTATACTACTATATAAGTTAACATAGGCAACTAGGTACGTACGGAGTTCTTTGATCTTCCTAAATAGTCTTAAAAATATATAATAATATGATAATATTAACATAATTATAAATTTAGAATAATTAAGAAGTCTTCATAAGTAGTCTTAATAAATATTAAAATAACAACTGCCTTTTAGTATTTATAATAATAATAATATACAAGATACGTGCAACACACGTGCATATATACTAGGTCTAAAATGATATGAGTCCTTTTTTGTTCACCCACCAAAACTAGTGAGAATATCCACCATTCCACTTGAGAGTTGTCACGTATCATTTTAACCAAACCTGAAACCACTTGGGATTTATTTGGTAAAATTTTGACCACTAATTTGACACGTGGTAACTCTTGAGCAGAATGTTGAACATCACCACTAGTTTTGGTGGGTGAATACAAATGGACTCAGAAGATACAACGTATAAGAACTGTACTCATTATTGAGTCTGTTTTTGTTCACCCACCAAAACTTGGATGTTGTTTACCATTCCACTCAATAGTTGTCACGTATCAACTTAAAAATACTATTTCATTATTATAAGGCAATATGAATAAAATTAAAAATAATTTTAAGTTGATACGTGATTGTTTGTCATGAAAAAAGATTATACAAACTTTTTGTATATTAAACATAAAAAAGAGTACAATCGATTCCAAAACAGGAGATCTAAGCACAAAGTTTTCTGGAGAAGTGTGACGGTGGAGATCAAGCACTGCAGTGGCTGCTTTACTCCGTTGATGATCTGACGACGAGTTGAACTTGCTCTGGCTTTCTGGTGCTTGTGATTGGAACTCTGGGATTTCCAATCAAGAGGACGTCGAAGTTGTGAAGATTTCGAAACCTCCTTATCGAAGAAAAACTCCTTCTATTTATAGGGAAGCACATATGTGATGTGCATAAGGATTGTGTAGGAATGCTGCACGTAGAGATATGAGAGAATCTTGAAGTTGCACGGTGTGGTCTGCTGCTGAGCTGACACGTGGCGGATGCTGGGATTCTCCTTTATCAAGATCTTGGAAGAATTATCAACATAACTAAATAAACAAAACGTGACATATGTTTATTGTTGATCGGATGAACCTGAGCAGATTCTGTTCCTATCCCTAAAGTTAGATTTTATCTTATCTTAGGGGGCTATTAGTTTAAATAAATCGATTGGGGATGACCCTCATCCATAAGAACAAACTCTGTCCTTATTTGTGGTTTAAACAAACAGATAGGATATTGCTCTTATCAATAGAATCAAACTCTGTCTTATCTTAAGAGCGATGGTCTTTAAACAAACTAATCTGAAAAGACATAAACACCCGTCTGGCCACATAGAACCACGTCACCCCGTAGGATTGTGCTTCTATACGAGCTGCGCTTCTGGCGAGGCTTTGAGGTCACTGTGCTTCTGGGCGATAAGTATATTATGCTTCAAACGACAAAGTCACTGCACTTTTTTAGGAGACGAAAAGACTGTGCTTCAGGCGACGGAGTCACTACGCTTTTAGGACGACGAGTAGACTTGTGCTTGAGACGACGGAGTCACTGCACTTTTAGGGTGACGAGTGGACTTGTGCTTTGGACAACAAAGTGTCAGATAAAGGAGCCTTTGAACAGACTGTGCTTTTAGATAGGATGGAGGGCACTGCGCTTCTGGGTTGAAACAAGGGCGCAGTGGAAAGAATGAACTGGCTGCGCTTCTGAGTCGAAGGAGCTAGTTCTTGTCAAAGTCATAAGAGCAATTAATGACTGCTCTATTGATGGACGAGTCGGTCATCCTCATCTTTAATTACCGTCGTCATTTGGGGAATTCAAGAAGTCTGTAGCCTAGGATTCAGTCGAATGAACCTATTAAATGAAATTCATTTTGCTCAGTCTTAGGTTCATCCCATTAATTTGGGAGTCTTTGACCGATGGCCACATGACATGTGGGTTGGACCACACTCACCCCATATAAAGGGATGCTTTTCTGAAGGGTCTTCTGTCTCTTAACATTTCCACCGTCATGCTCGATCCCGACTTAGCTTCGAACGACCGTTGGCCTTGCATAAGCCGATTGTTGGTTGTGGATCCCTTTGTTCAAAGAAGTTGTGTCCTTGTAGAAGAACTGTTGCTGAGTTTTGAGATGCACTTGAGCGTTTGGCGTAAGGAGTTCGAACCTGAACAATATATTGGAGGTCTTCGAGATCCAAGCTTTCGGGTTTGGATTGATTGCCAATCCGAAGATCTCGGGGTTGTGTTCTGTCATGTTCAATGGCGGTGGCATACCCTGTGCTGTGGACTGAGTTCTTGCTCGGGCCAATAGTGTTGGCCTATTGGTCATGGTCAAACCTGATTTTAATAATTGATCAAACTCTGTCTCGGTATAAGAGCTACTTAAAGAAGTTTTGGACTCTTAGACGCTGCCAGAGAATAGCTATCCGATCTGTTCAAGATCGAAGCTGTGTTTGCCACTCGAGTCTGTATTTCCTTTGTACAATGTAATTTTTTTATTGAGTCTAGGAATACATTGTACACCGAGTCGTACTGGCCAATAGGCTATCCTAAAAATATTTTCAAAAATATCCCATATTTTAAAAAATAGCCCCTATTTACAAAAAGCTCCTAACTGCTTAAATTTTTTTCAAAAAGACCAAAAATTAATTTGCAAAAATCCTGACTAAAACCTGACAGAACTCAGCCAGAGTTCGGTTAGTGGCCATTGTATTTTGAACCTTTGAAAACTTGGTCTCCCTGCAGTTACGGATTTTTACGAGATTTTTTCATAGAGTTCTGTCCGAATTCTGCCCGAATTCTGCCAGAGTTATGCCTTTGGAAAAACTATAAATAAAGAAGGATTTCGATTATTTCAACACACCAATTTACTTTCATCTCTTCTCTCTAAAGCTACTATTCTATTCCAAAGAGTTCTAAGCTTTATTTTTCAAATCCCAAGCCAGTTACAATCCTCTAGTCAATTTGCCAGTACGGTACGGTCTAAAAGCTTTAGAGCGATTGTAATCAGAGGCTTGATTGAAGAAAGACTCTTCATAATTGAAGTTGGTCAAGTACTTCAAATCAAAGCTCGCGTTTGTAGAAGTTGCAAGGACTTCATATGAAAACTTGCAGTTTATTCCAATAGTAGATTCAACTGGAAGCTAGAGTTCTTTCGACTGGACTAGTCCTCACAAGAGGGAAACCAGTATACATCGCCATCTTTGCATTTGCTTTCTAATATATGCTTTTATATTATTTATTTGTGATATATATTGTCTCTGTGATCTTGCTGCTAACTTTTTAAATTAGCTATATTCCACTGCTTACTCTATTCACCCCCCTATAGAGTATTGTGCTTTACAAATTCGTTCCTATAATTGGTATCAGAGCGGGTAATACAGGTAAATCAAGGTAATATTGCAGTTATAATTTTGTCTTTCTTAACTGTTACATAGATCACAGTACATCACATGGCAACTGTGAAGTTCACAAGTGAAGGCCAAGCCATAAACAAACCTCCTCTATTTGACGGTACAAATTATACCTATTGGAAAACACGAATGAGTTTCTTCTTAAAATCTCTTAATTTTGACTTATGGTCTATAGTTGTTTATGGCTAAAAAAAGCCTCGTATTCTTGTTGAAGATATTTTGGTTGAAAAATCACATGATAAATATACTGAAGATGAAAAAAATGCCAGTCTTGACGCACGTGCTATTAACGCTTTATTTTGTGCTTTAGACAGGACTGAATTTAATAGGGTGTCTACATGCACAACATCAAATAAAGTGTGGAAACTTCTCGAAGTAACCAATGGAGGAACAACACAAGTCAAGGAGTCAAAGATCAGCAGACTTACTCAGGAGTATGAGGCATTCAAGATGAAGCCAAACGAATCTGTCACCAAGATGTTTACAAGATTCATGGATATTGTAAATCCTCTGTCATCATTAGGCAAGGAGTACAGTAACTATGAAAAGATTCGTAAACTGCGGCGAGCTCTCACAAAGAACTGGATACCAAAGGCTACAACAATCATTGAAGGGAACGACCTCACAACCATGTCTATTGAAACACTCATGGGTAAGCTACTCACTCACGAACTAGAACTTCAAGACTTTAAAGATGCTACACCAAAGGAGAAGTCAGAGAAGTCGATCGCTTTCAAGGCTCAACATAGAAGAACTGTAGAAGATGATTCCGATGACAGTGACTCTTACACTGAGGATCAAGCTCTTATGGTGAGAAAATTTAAGAAATTTATGAGGTTCAACAGAAGAACAAAGGACAACAATAGCAACAACAACAACAACGATGATGATCCTATTTGCTATGACTGTAAGAAGAAAGGACACATGAGGAAAGATTATCCAATAGCATCATCATCAACTAGGAAGAACAACAAATATGACAAGTGCTACCTGAAGAAGTCTACGTCCCGAAGATATGCCAATATAAGCATATGGCATGAAAGTGAAGCTAGCGACTTAGAAGACGAGCAATCAGATGACACTGCAAACGTATGCTTGATGGCGTATGATCAGGTAACCACTAACCCCTTGTTTGATACTTATGATGATTTTACCTTTGAGCAACTAGGAGAAGCCTTTACTGACCTCTTAGGGGATTACAGAAGACTGTGTAGTAAATACCAGACCTCTAAAAAGGTACTCAAAGAGTACAAAGGTGAAATAGGAAGACTTACCGACCTACTAGATAAGGTTAGAAGTAGTAATTGTTCTAGTGAGGAAGGTGAGATTTCTTCTATTAAGCTGTTATTACACGAGACCCAAAGACTATCCAAAGAGAAGGACAAGACCATTACCCAATTAGAGGAAGACTTACTCAAAGAAAAAAAGTCTCCAGCAAGCTACTGTTAGAAATGATGCACTCACTGCTAAATATAGCTTGTTATATGACACCTCCAAAAAGTTGGAAATTAGGATAGAAAAACAGCCTGAAGCTGCTGCTTCCTACCCTAACATGTGTCACTTACCGCATCATCGGAACACGGTCAAACCCAATACTGTCATACCTAATCAAACCAAACCATTGCCCAAAAAGACAAATGGGCATGCATTCTTTTACACTAAAAAATCTAGACCTATCAATAATGCACAACACTCTGCTTTGAACACTCAGCATGCTAGATGTCACTATTGTGGCACCATTGGTCATATTTCTTCTTTATGTAGAATTAGAAAGCTTATTGATTTGAAAATATGTGCATGGATACCAAAAACTAACATTCCAGGACCCTACAAGAAATGTGTACCAAAGTTTTCATCTGCAAATTCTTTTGTAGGTGAAACGTCCTTCACATACTAGAAGCAAATGGATCCTCGACAGCGCTTGCTCACGATATATGACCGGTGATGCTTTATTATTCGCAACACTATCGAAGAAGAAAGAAGGATGTCTTCTTCGGTAATAATTTGAAAGGGTACATAATTGGTATTAGTAATATTGGTAAGGCCCCCTATCCTGTGATTAAAGATGTCTGTTTAGTTACTGAGTTAAAACATAATCTGCTCAGCATAAGCCATTTAGCTGATCACGGTTATGGCATTAACTTTGTCAAAGACAAATGTACTATAGTTGATAGCTCAACTGGTAGTACTATATTTGAAGGTATCAGGGAAGACAATATATATGTTTTCTATCTGTTAAAAGATATTAACAAAGCAGGTAGATGCTTGTTGGACAAAAGTGATGTGTCACGACCCGCACCCGCTTTTCGGATACGAGACGTGTCCAAGCCAGCCTATGCCTCAGAGTCGACGGTAGAACGCTGTCACGGCCGAGATACTCAAAATTATAAAATATAACATTTATTGCTTATTCACATTATTAAATCAAATCTAAAAATTATTACAAGATTTTATATTTAAAGAAAAGTACAAAGTTCTTACAAGTAATGAAAATAATATCACTTCTATCTAATTTCTAGGTTTTGGTCTGCAAGTACACTCGTATCTTCCAAAGCTAAGTGAAGCCACAACTAACCTGAAAAATGTTGGTTTCCAGTCAGGAATGGAACGAGTACTTCAATAAAAGATGAAATCTATAAATCTGTAAATAATAATAAAATACACGACGGAAAGATAAGCATGGAATCATGGCAAAAGCTGAGCATGGTAAAAATAACAAGTGAGTACTAAAACAGAGTAGACATGTAGCTAGCAATGTATAATATAGAACCAAAAATTGTATCTATCTAGTGAGTTAAATTACTACTTCGACATGTAAACGGCTAAGGGTAAATCCGACACCCCGTACATGAAATGTGCGACTGCTATCGACTGCTATCAGGCACGAATAAGATCCGACATCCCGCATGTGAAGTGTGTGACTACTATCAGACATGAATAGTTTTGGATTTGTTTACATGTCTAGAGTATTTTCCCACCCGACTAGTACTCATGGATCCAAACAGGTCACGAACACGGTAATAGATTGGTCACGAACAACATGTAAAGAATCCATAACTACTATCTCGTGTAACATCGTGTCAAGAACCAATAAAATATCAATGTAAAACACTACTATGTATATGATTCAAAGAGATAATCAAATATGAAAACTATCAGAGATGTACTCGCCTGAGGTCCTGTGCTGGTGAAACTGATAGTACAACCACTCAGATGAGTCACTAAAGTCATCACATGCAAAAGTCTCCGGATGGTGAAATAAATATTACCAATGTTTTCAGAATAGTCAAATTAGCTAGAATTGTCTGTCCTTAAGTCCATTTCTGGATACAGGAGCAAAACGGTAATTTTGGATCAAAACGGTCTCCGCCGTTTGACCCGCTTTGCACCGAAAAGCGTGCTAAAGTCTATGGTCTCTAAAGTCATCAAACTATATGTCTACAGGTCCAATTTTCTGATATGAACCCAACCATATGTCTAAAGTTGGATTCCGGTAGGTCATACACAAAATCGCCCGTTGAGTCGGATCGTGGGGCTCGCAAAACGACGACCCGGTCAACTGTCTCAGAATCAGACCAAACTTGGCATACAGGACCAAAAAATGACTTTAGAGAGAGTTTAATAAAGAGAGAGTCCAGTGGTGCGTGCCGACGTCGAGGCTGGTGGGGCACGATGGTGGTGGCGGTGATCGATTAGGGTTTTTCGAGAAACTCTCGATCGTTATATAGTTAAAGGGGGGTCGGCCTGCTGTTTTGTTTAAAAGGGGAGGGGGTCGGGTTTGATGCCGCTGCTTGTATATATATATATATATATATATATATAAGCAAAACCCCTCTCTTTATTAAAGCCGGCGCAAAATGCTAAAGCCGGACACGTATACAAGCCCAAACTGTACAAGTATACCACCAAAATGAAACAAAAGGGGTCAACAGGTTCGCCTTGGATCAGAGATGGAGGAACCAGAATGATGTCGGACTATGGGAGCACAGAGTGCTCCTTTTGCGACATTGTCGGAAGACCTCCCGGATGAGCTAATCAGCTGAGTATTTGTGATCTTCTTATCTAGCCTTGTTGTGATTCTTCCAAATCGCCCATGTGGCGGCTACTACGACGATCTGGTGGCCATGGGAAGCTCTCCCCCAAGAGACTGCTAGATAGTTGAAGCGTCCTCCCCCCGGCTCCATACTGTAGGTGTGGCTGAGGGTCCTCCAGACTCTGTCAGGCAGGCTACCGTGGCAAAAGATGTGATCGATAGTCTCGATCTGTCGCTCAGTACAGCAATTGCAGACGGATGCCAGGCTAATCCCAATGGTATTGAGGATGTCATCAGTCGGCAGTTTCTTTCTGATAACTCTCCACATGAGGAAGGACCATTTCTTGGGGATGCAAGAGTGCCAGTAAAGGGCAATGGGCTGATGCGGCTGCCCCGTGCCGCAGACGGTGAGTCTCGCCGACCTCACCGAGAAAGCCCCGAAAGCCTCGAGCTTCCATCTCAGAGCATCGGCCTCACGGCTAATCTTCAGACCGTGCGCTTGAATGTCCCTGACCGTGTCGTTGCCTGCCCATTCGCGAATCTTGTCCCAGTTCCAGTCTTCGCTGCTGAAGTTCCACAAGTCTCTGATTCTGCTGTTCGCAGGGATGACCATGCGCCTCGTGATCAAGTTTTCTCCAATCCATCTTTCCGTGAAAGGGTCCGACTTGCCGTCCCCCAGTTGGATTCTCATCTCTGGCTCGGCCAGGTCACGCCCGCTCAGGATGCGTCGCCACGCCGCTGATGATCTGCTGTTAGCTATTGCCTCTGTCGGGTGGATATGCTTGAAGTACCTGTTCTTCATAAACCTGGTCCATAAGTTATCGTCCGTGCGAAGCTTCCACCAAAGTTTCATCGAGAAAGCTTTAACTCTCTATATATATTTATTTATTTAATTTTTTATTTTTTGTTTTTTTAACAGAAAAGGAAATTTTATTAGCAAACATGAACGAAGTACACAGGACAACAGAGAAGGACCCACAAAACCAAAATTCAAAAATTGAATTTGGAAAACCGCCCGCAGCCCAAAGGGGGGGGCACGTGGCGTACGGACGCTAGGCCCGAGGGGGCTGCTCCGGGCGCAGAGACCGATAGGAGAGCGCGCTACCCGAGGGTCCCGCGACCAGAGGAAGAGGGGACGTGCCATCGGGAAGTGGCGGCGGCCACGGCCGGTGGGGTCTTAACACGGCAAAGATGCCCGAGGGAGCGTCGCCGAGAGGGGGACGCAGTGCTCCGGCCACCGCGAGGCCGAGGAGATCTCAGGTGAGAGGGGAAGCCGGCGCTGTGGAGGGGGCGACGACGGAGGGGCTAAGCCATGGCAGCGAGGCGACCGCGGCCCGCTGCCCGAAGCGCTCAGGGCCCATACCGAGGAGAAACTCGGCGCAAAGCCCGAGGATAGGCCTCGGCGGAGGGGAATGGCCGGGGTGCCGCAGAGGGGGAGCCTGAGAGGGGGCTCACCCCGAGGCGGAGGAGGCCTGTAGGAGACGAGGGGTGGGGGGAGAGGAAGTCATCGAAAGGGGGCGGAGGGGCATCCCGACGGTGGAAGAACCAGAAGGATGAGCTCGACCACGGGGAGGCCGGGCGGGGGGTGCTCAACCATGAAAGAGGATGCGGGGAAGCGGAGGGGCGGTGAAGGGGTCGTCGTAGAAGGTGGTGGATGGGAGAGGGAGCCGGGTGTAATGCCTGTGTTCGTATTACGTATTTGGAATACGTATACGTATTTTATCTTGTATTTGCATATCTCCTTGGTTTGGTTTGGCTTGGTCTCCTTGGGGTTGGTTTGGTTCGGCTAGGCTTGATTGCCTTGGTTCATCAAGAACCAAGGGGTGAACCCCCTACCTACCTACCACCACCACTACCATTTATTAACCCACTTCCTTCTCTCTCTTCATTACTCTCGTTCTTTCCTCCATTAATTCTTCACCTACCAGAGAGAGGAAGAGAGAGGTCTAGGCAAGTGCAACTTGCTTCATGGAGGAACTCCAATTTTATTGCTTCATTCTCTTTCTTACAATATTCTAACTTACTTTAGAACTTGGCATTTTTACTTTCCATGGCTAGATTCTTGTACATCTATATTTACCTTATTTTTAGATTTCTTTGGTTTTGATCTATTTAATCTTGTTATTTCCGAATTTTGATGGTTCCATGTTGTAGAGAATTTCGTTCTACCCCATTTTGACCTATGGAAGTTCGGATTTGGGCTCCGGATGATAGAGTTATGCAACTTGGAAGCCATGGCTTATGGTGTACTTCTCAGAAATTTGGAGAAGAAGCACATTCCCGAGCCGCATAGTAGCACTTGACCGCATAAATATTCATGCGGCAAGTCAGTTCCAACCGCATGCACTATTGCCTTGACTTGACCGCATGACAAGTTCAGGCGGCAAGTATTCCTTCTAGCCGCATGAAGTCCTTCTTACTTAACCGCATGACTGAGCTTCCCAGTCCAGCCGTATGGGACTCCGTCCACTTTGAGCCACATGAACTCAACACCCGCAAGCCGCATAGACCGCAGTCTTCCAGCCGCATGGGTTTGCTTCCCTTGACCGCATAGTCATTGCTCCCCGCAGCCGCATGGGTTGCTCCTTTCCGGCCGCATGTACCTGATTGGTCAGCCAGCCGCATAGACCCATCCCCCGCCAGCCGTATGAGTTCCCTATCCTCCTGACCGCATATGTCTTGCCTTTCTCATCCGCATGACTGACTGGATCTCCGAGCCGCATATGACAGATACCCCTTTGACCGCATAAGCCTCTCCCTTTTAGCCGCATGCGCCTGACTCTATTCAGCCGCATGGGCTGTTCTCTTCCAGCCGCATGAGATCATTCCTGGAAGCATATGCCTTAGCCGCATGGCTCTCCTATAGCCCTGTGTATTGATATTTTATTAGATATTTTACGTCCATTTTATACCCTTACGTCTTTTGTCATGAACTTGATAATCACAAATTTACTTGATATGTTTGGCATGATAATTGAGCCTGACATGACAGTGACCCGTAGTGGTGCACTCCTGGCATGACTAACCTGACATGACCTGATAGTGGCCCGTCGCTGCGCACTCCTGACCAGTAAACTGGACATGTTAAACCTGACATAATTTTCTTGATAAGCTGTTGCGACGGCTACCTGACATGACATGACCTGTATAATTAATCTGGACACCGTGGGCGATTGTGCTTGTACAAATAATCCAGTCCTGTCTTGCATCATGTCTAGGAGGGGACTCCTGAGTACCACGGTCAGGAGTACCTACTGAAATGGACTAAGGCTAAATAACTAGATTAATACATTAGTCATAAAGAGATCTCCCAGCTACAGGCAATCCCGTTACCTGGGCACACCTTGGGATCTGTAGCCTGCCGTCGAGTAGGGCACATTTCCAGCACACTGTCATGTGTTGCACCCTTCAAGCTACCTAAGGGTACATGCGTTTCCTGGACGATGTACCCACCTGAATTCAACCCTAATCTTTCAACCCGGGTAACCTGGATGGTCTGCAGGGCTTGTGGCTGTGGAATAATCTCACTGCATCTTGTTAGTAATTAGGCTTGTGACAACCCTAGTTAGTTAAAGTATCAAGCCGTAATTCTTTCTTGGCCGTGAAATGATTGGATGGAGTCTAACCAGTCTAGTCTTGCCCTGATCCTGATTACTGCATGACCAGAATGCTTGTATTTATTTTACCGATAAATGGTGAGAATTCCAAGTTCTGTTCAGACGAAGGGTTACAACCCCGGTCCTTGTTTGGTTTACGGGTTGTAACCTGGTTATCTGAATAGCTCCATGGTTATCTCGTTGTATATCATCCTGATGTATTTTCTTTATTTCCAGTTCTTACTTTATTTATACTCTTGTGCTGATTGCTGGTTTTAGTTCCTAAGTGAAGCCTTCTTTGTGGCACTTGCTCTTTCTGGGGTCTGACCCAGCTGGTTTTGTGTGGCCAGATTTCAGAGCAGCTCCAGAGGATCTACCGACCTTCCAGCCAGATGGTGGCCATTAGATGGAACCCTGGCAACGAATGGGTTTATTTTTGATCTTCCACTTTATTGTAAAAATATTCTTTTGAGGCGTTTAGCCGACGAGCACCTGTTAGCTCGGTTGCACTTTACTTACTGTTTGCCTATGGGCTGTAACATGATTGACAGATCCTAGGGTTGATCATGTATGACTAAACTCTTGCTAGTCCTAATATTTTGTAACGACTAGCTTCATGATCAGCTGAATATGTAATATTTGGGACGCCTTATCATTGTATATTTAATGATCATACATCTTTTGACTTCTAACTACTTGCTTGTGATTGAGACACTAGGCTTGTTCTTGACAATAGAAGACTGTTGGCTTGTAGTAAACCCTCATGTATCTAGACAGCCGTGACCGTATAGTGAGGTGGGTTGCACTTCAATATACGTAGCTGGCTATGTCTGCCCCCGCTCTCCAGTATTTTGGTTCTGGGGCGTGACACCGGGGGAGGCGCACGGAAGGGCCCCTCACCGGCGCGGCGCGGCCCAAGCGAACTGAGAGAAGGGGAGCGGGCCTGCAGATATATATATATATATATATATATATATATAATGTTATACACCTGCACATTATAAATCACAAAATAAGCAATAAACTTATTTCAAGCATAATCTATAATTGCAATATTGGTGATTACTTAATTTATATACTAATCTATATATATAAAAATACAATTTGATCGTGATGCATATATGTATTTATATAAAGTCTAATTTTGTATGTCATAAGTATACTTATATATATGCACAAGTGTACATATGTGTGACCTAAAATCACCACAATCTAAGAAGAATATTTTAAGAAACTCTGTTCATAGTACTTCCAAAATAAATAACCATTTAAATAATAACATTTATATTTTAGATATAACAGTATATAGAAAACTTATTTATTAGCCATTAAAGTCAAATACGGAAATATATACACATGTAACAAAATACTCCTACATGCACGTCTCTGGACGTACTACATGTCTACATGGGTTCAGGTTTGCTTTGGGTCCAGTTCGGGCATAATCGGTAAAACCCGGTCTCCTACAAGTCAATAATATAATTAATAAATAATTAAAATATCTTTAGAGGTTAAGTCGTAACTTGGCCTGGTTTTCCTAGTTAGGACACACTTATGGTTTGGCATTCTCCTACCGTGGCTAAACACTAGTCAAAGCACGCGATTGGACTATCTGCGCCATAATTCTTGGTCATCTTGTACTCCAAATTTAATCGTGACTAAAGGCATCTACCGTAATAATTAACTAATTAATTATTTATAAAAAATCCTAGAAATCAAAATTCAAATAAAATAAAATATATTAAAATTTTGGGAAGGGGGATTACAAATCTATCCACCTTAGAAATAAATTCGTCCTCGAATTTAAGGACTACTAGGATAGGCAGACTTGGTAGATTGGTGAAAGGTAGTAGAAATTTATGATAAAAAAATTGATCGAATAAAAATAAATAAAATAGGAAGAAAGTGTTTGAAATTCCAAAAGCCCTAAAATGCTCTCAACTTTAATTTTGAAACAAGTTTGATAAGAAAAATAATCATAAACAAAGTATCAACGAAATCTGCCTTCAATCCCGACAAATAAAATATATGAATGAATAAATGAATAAAATTTCTGAAACTCCAGAAAAGGGAATATAGGATTAGGGACGTGGAATTGATTTTGGGAACTAGGGATTTGACCCAATCTTACTCCAAATCAATCATAAAGTATTGTCTAAAATAATACATATTACTTTAAATAATCCTTGTAATATAATCAATTGTCAAAATTTTGTTAAGAATAATTCAATTATTTATAGCTGTATATTTTCCCTAAATACAATATCTTCTAAAATAATATAGTAGTAATTTGAATTTAATATAACTCTTAATAAAATAGTAATTCAAATAATCCTAAAATAAAATCTCTTCTAAAATTTTACAAATCTCTCCCCTTTTTTTCTAAAATATCTAAAATAAAAATAGAATAAAAAAATTATTTCTCAATTTGGAAAAATAATTAAACTAAAATAAACTAAATGAAAAATATAAGAAAATGAAAAGTGGGCTTACGACCTACCCACCTTAAAATGATTTATCCTAGAAATTTTAAAGGACACGATTAGGCACGACTATGAGGAATAATCAAGAAACCAAATTTTTAATTGATATGAATAAAACGACGAATGGTATAATCAAGGGAGTGATATGATTCATGATCTAATTAGTCACGCGTAATCATGGATGTGATCAAAATGATATAGATAATAGACAAAAGGAGAGTGTGATTTGGCACGATCAATATTCGGTCAAATGGTCTAGTTGACAACCAAATGCTTAAGAATGATTTAAATTAAAATAATTTGGCATGATCCAATTACAGTCAACATGGTCTATCCCATATATATAAGTTAAGATACAGTCACGATCAAGGTTAATCGTGCAAGTCATCCATGCATGATAAAATTAGAAAGTTGGAACGAGCATAAACAAGGTCAAAATAGTCATGATCAAGATGGAATAAAAAAAATAACATTAGCAATAATCGATTTGAAATATATGCACGATTATGATCATAGTCAAGAGAGTTTAGTCGTGATCAAATTTATTTAGGAACGATCAATTAGTTAAGCAAAACTGTTTAGGCATGATTATAGAATCAAACCTAGAAAAGGATACAAATTGACTCGGTCGAAATATAATAAAAGGAGTCTAGTCATGATCGAAATTGTTCAAGGATGATCAAATCTAAAATCATTTCGATATGCTTAAAATATTTATCCACAATTATTTAGGCACGAGTTTAGAATCAAAATCTAGATAAATTTATATGCCAATTTGAAAACTTAATAGTTATATGCCAATAAGACGTAGTCTCTATGGTATTCGAAACTCGTAAACATAATCGAAGTCATTTAATCAAGAATTTATGCCTCGCCAGTGTACAGCTAGCTGCATTAAACCCTTTGTTCCATAACTCAATCTGTGTTGCGGTAACGAATACCCTATCAACTCTATCTAATCTTGACATAACAACTCAAGGATGAAATAAGACGACCAAGACATAATTTTTAATAATGTTCGATCACCCACGCTTACTTGAAATTATTTCAACTTAGGGGTCATGCCACGCCAGTGCGCTGCTGACTGCAGTGAGCCCGCAGTCTCGATAATTCAAATAAGTGACGACAGTGCGCTGCTGTCTTGTCATCGCAAATCATCAAAATTATTCCAACTATATCCCCAAGAATATCAAAGGAGTTTAAAATATCATACAAGTTGATAAATATAGAAAAAGTGCAAGTATCTGTTCTTCAAGTATAAGGTCAGCTTCTTGAAAGGAAAAACAATTGGTTAGGAAGGGTAATGATTGAAGGCAAAATGAGTAAAAATCTTACAATCCTTATTTCACGGATATTCAATATTCAACGATTGAGAGAAAACTTTTGAATCCAAAAACTTAACTCAAGATTAATAGACAATTGAGTGAGAAGTTATTTTAAAAATAATTTCTTAGGTCCAAGGAAAATAATATAAGTGATACGAACTTATGATATGGCGATGTTTAGAAAAGACATAAGATAAAGTTGTACAAATGATCATGATTAGGGAGAAAATGACCGCATGCAAAAGAAATATAAACTTAAATTTATATTTCTCTAAGATTCAAGATCGAGGAAAAAATATGTATAAAGCACTATGTCTACCTATTATGAATATATTCATACACAATTATATATGTATAGCCTAAGTGAATCCCAAAAATCCCAAAATATCATTCTAAGAGAAGGTTATCCTATTTCCAAGTAAAATATAAATTTTAATACATATATTATATTTAATATATAATTTATAGAAATTATTCACAATACTAGAAATGGACTGTCAATATATAGACATATCTACATATCTACATGCACGACGTTAGTCGCACTACATGACCACCAGGACTTGGGTTGGGTTCGGGCTAGTTTGGAACAACCAGGTCTTCTAAAAGCCAATAATCTTAATAATAAGTAATTAAATTATTCCTAGGGTTATGTCACAATTTGGCCTGATTTTTCTAGTTAGTACTCACCTATGGCTCGGCCTTCTCTACCGTGGCTAGAACACTAGTCAAAGCACTCGACCACACTCTCAGTGCCAAAATTCTTGGTTATCTTGCATTCCAAAACTTAACCATGACTAAGGCCTTATATAATAAATATTTATAAAATTCTAAAAATTACATTTTAATTCAAGCAAATAAATAAAAAGATATTTTCCAAACCTTCGGAAAGAGGGGTTACAAATCTACCTACTTTAGAAATACTATCGAATCAGAATGCAATAGTGCATCCTTCTATAAAAATCATCTAATAGGATTTAGAATTCGAGGAGGCCTATGTAGCAACCTTAACTACCCAACTGTCAAATTAAACTAGGGACTCCTAGTCCTAACCATCCTCCTAAAATTGACCTACTCCAAGTTGTGAATGAGCATTTCCTAGTCGCAGGTTCGCAGTAGCATGACTAATATTGTACTACCACGAGTTCGCACAATTTACAAAACCTGACCCGCATGGGCCACCACAAAAACTTGTCACGATCTGCACCCGCTTTTAGGATACGAGACGTGTCCAAGCCAGCCTACGCCGCAGAGTCGGCGGTAGAACGCTGTCACAGCCGAGATGCTCAAAATCATAAAATATAACATTTATTGCTCATTCACATTATTAAATCAAATCTAAAAAATATTACAAGATTTTATATTTAAAGAAAAGTACAAAGTTCTTACAAGTAATGAAAATGATATCACTTCTATCTAATTTTTAGGTTTTGGTCTGCAAGTACACCCGTATCTTCCAATGCTAAGTGAAACCACAGCTAACCTGAAAAATATTGGTTTTCAGTCAGGAATGGAACGAGTACATTCTCACAACAGATTCAATAAATGACAAAATCCATAAATCTGTAAATAATAATGAAATACACGACGAAAAGATAAGCATGGAATCATGGCAAAAGCTGAGCATGGTGAAAATAACAAGTGAGTACTAAAACAGAGTAGACAAGTAGCTAGCAATGTATAATGTAGAACCAGAAACTGTATCTATCTAGTGAGTTGAAATACTACTTCGACATGTAAACGACTAAGGGTAAATCCGGCACACCGCACATGAAATGTGCGATTGCTATCAGGCATGAATAAGATCTGGCACCCCGCAAGTGAAGTGTGCGACTGCTATCATTCACGAATAATTTTGAGTTTGTTTACATGTCTAGATTATTTTTTCGCCCGACTAGTACTCATGGATCCAAACAGGTCATGAACATGGTAATAGATTGGTCACGAACAACATGTAAAGAATCCATAACTACTATCTCGGATAACATCGTGTCAAGAACCAATAAAATATCAATGTAAAATACTACTACATACTTGATTCATATAGATAATCAAATATAAAAACTGTCAGAGATGTACTAGCCTGAGGTCCTGTACTGGTGAAACTGATAGTACAACCACTCAAATGAGTCACTAAAGTCATCACATGCAAAATTCTTCGGATGCTGAAATAAATATTACCAACGTTTTTAGGATAGTCAAATTAGCTAGAATTGTCTGTCCTTAAGTCCAATTCTGGACACAGGGGCAAAACGGTAATTTTGGGTCAAAATGGTATCCGTCGTTGGACCCACTTTGCACCGAAAAGCGTGACAAAGTCTATGGTTTTTAAAGTTGTCAAACTATATGTATACAGGTCCAGTTTTTCGATACGAACCCAATCATATGTCCAAATTTGGATTCCGACAGGCCGTGCACAAAATCGCCCGTTGAGTCGGATCGTGGGGCTCGCAAAACGACGATCCGGTCAACTGTCTCAGAATCATACCAAACTTGGCATACAGGACCAGAAAAATGATACGGTCCTGTTGGCACAAATTTTCTATCGATTTGACGAACGTGCACAAAGTAATTAGGAAATTTACAAAGAGGCCGATACATTGAATTTTGACGGATACACCTCAAATTCGTCACACACACGTAACTAATTTGAATTCTGTCAAAGACCACACGTCTGCGAAGCCATTACGCACATTTTGATGCTTTTGGTTCACGACCACGTCGCCCGGATTGACGGGACGCACGTCGTATCGAAGGTTTTTATTGAAATTCACTATTTTGAAAACGGGGTTTCTCGATTTTTAGAGTCTGATTTCTCTGTACAGAATTAATGAAATTCGAGAATACAAAGTAGGTTCTGAACCCCTATATGTTGTCTTCATGATCGTTCAACTAGATTACAGATTTTCTAACTGGATCGACCAATTTTGGCCTTCCAAAACAGGGGTAAAGACTTCTAGATTGTCACAGGATCTCTGTGATTTTACTGATCTTTGATTCGATTTCTTATCTAATACAGACGACTTCAACCCGAAATAATTTACATAGGTTAGAGTTGGTTATGTTGTGAGTGTACCAGAAGCCATTTAGCTGCATGGGCTACCACAAAAACTGCAAAAATTGACCTGTATGGGCCACCACAAAAAATTGCTCAGCATAAGCCATTTAGCTGATCACGGTTATGGCATTAACTTTGTCAAAGACAAATGTACTATAGTTGATAGCTCAACTAGTAGTACTATTTTTGAAGGTATCGGAGAAGACAATATATATGTTTTCTATCTGTTAAAAGATGTTAACAAAGTAGGTAGATGCTTGATGGCCAAAAGTGATGAGAGTCAACTATGGCACATGAGACTCGGTCATGCAAATATGGATACAATTTCAAGACTATCTACAAAGAAGCTGGTATGAGGCTTACCGGACATTTCTTTCAAGAATGATACGGTATGTAGCGAATGTGAAAAGAACAAAGCTACCTGATCCATTTTTAAGTCCAAAAATATTATAAGTACCACTAGACCTCTACAATTGCTGCATATAGATTTATTTGGACCTAGTATAATTGCTAGCCTAGGTGGTAAGTTATATGCATTTGTAATAGTAGATGATTTCTCTAGATACACGTGGGTGTATTTTTTTGCACGCAAGAACGATACATTATCAGAATTCGTCACCTTTTATAAGAAGGCTCAAAACGAAAAAGGGTTCATGATCACTCGCATTCGAAGCGATCATGGCGACGAATTTGAGAATGTAGAGTTCAAGCAATTTTGTGACACACACGATTATTTACATGATTCTTTTGCCCTAGGACTCTACAACAAAATAGAGTTATGGAACGTAAGAACAGGACTCTATCCAAAATGGCTAGAGTAATGTTAAACCTGTTTAGTCTACCTAAATACCTATGGGCTGAAGCTGTAAGTACGATATGCTATGTTCTTAATAGGGTTCTAATTCGACCTGTATCGAAGAAGACTCCTTATGAGTTATGGTTTGATAGAACTCCTTCTGTTTCTTATTTTAAAGTATTTGGTTGTAAATGCTTTATTCTTAATACTAAAGATAAATAGGGAAAATTTGACGAAAAGTCCGATGAAGGTATATTTTTAGGTTATGCAACGAAAAGCAAAGGGTACAGAGTCTTCAACAAGAGAACAATGATCATCGAAGAATCAATAAATGTTAAATTTGACGAACTCAATCAATATTCTTTCGATGAGATGATGATGAAGACATAAGTACACCTAGTACTACTCCTGTAGAAACCTCACATAAAGCACCAGCTGAGTCTCCAAGCAAATCACATACAGAACCAGAAGTCAGAACTAGCAATCCAGAGGATATGCCAAAAGAAATGAGATTTTTGGCAGACCATCCAAAGGACTTGGTAATTGTGAGATTACCAAGGGTGTAGGTACTCGTTCCTCTAGTAAAGATATAGCTTCCTATTTTGCATTTATTTCACAGCTTGAACCTAAAAATATTAAAGAAGCATGTAGTGATAATTTTTGTTTAGATACCATGCAAGAGGAATTGAACCAATTCGAACGGAATCAAGTTTGGAAACTTATTCCCAAGCCCATTGATCATTCGGTCATTGGCATCCGCTGGGTATTCCGAAATAAACTGAATAAGAATGGCTTAGTGACTCGTAACAAGGCTCGAGTCGTAGCTCAAGGATATAATCTACGATGAGACTTATGCCCCAGTTGCGAGATTAGAATCCATTCGCATGTTATGTGCATTTGCATGTTTTCATAATTTTAAGTTATTTCAAATAGATGATAAAAGTGCATTTTTGGATGATTTTATAAAACAAAGAAGTTTATGTAGCTCAACCTCCAGGTTTTACTGATTTCAAAAATTCTAATTATGTTTTCAAGTTAAAGAAGGCATTATACGGTTTGAAACAAGCCCCTCGTGCTTGGTACGATCGTCTAAGTTCTTTTCTACTTGACAATAGCTTTTCAAAAGGGAAGGTTGATACTACAGTGTTTATAAAGTCTTTTAATAGCAATCTTCTTTTGATTCAAATTTATGTAGATGATATCATTTTTGGATCTACTGATGAATCTTTTTGTCAAAAATTTTCAAAGTGTATTCAGAATGAGTTTGAGATAAGCATGATGGAAGAGCTAAAATTCTTTTTCGGACTGCAAATTAAACAAACCAACAATAGGACGTTCATAAATCAAGCCAAGTACACAAAAGATTTATTAAAGAAGTTCGATCTGGAAGCAGTCAAACCACTTGGCACTCCGATAGCAACTTCAACCAAGCTTGATATTGATGAACAAGGAAAACATGTCGACATACGTAAGTATCGAGGTATGATTGGTAGTTTACTTTACTTAACTGCTAGTCGACCTGATATAATATTTAGTGTTTTCTTGTGTGCACCTTTTTAAGCATATCCTAAGGAATCACATCTGTGAAAAGTTAAGCGTATCTTCCGATACCTTAAAGGCACTTCTTCTGTCAGCTTATGGTATCCAAAAATTATGTCATTTGACCTAACCGGTTATTCGGATGCTGATTTTGCTGGATGCAAAGTAGATAGAAAAAGTACCAATGGTAATGTCATTTTCTAGGCAAAGCTTTAGTCTCTTGGTTTAGCAAGAAACAAAATTTTATCACATTATCAACAATTGAGGCTGAGTATATCGCCGCAGGACGTGTTGTGCACAAATTTTGTGGATGAAGCAAACTTTAGAAGACTTTGGCCTACTATGCACACACATACCCATTTTCTGTGATAACACTAGCACTATCAATTTGACTAAGAATCCAGTATGTCACTCTCGCACTAAACATATCGAGATTCGACATCATTTTCTTAGAGATCATCAACAAAATGGAGATATAAATCTTGTCTACATAGATACAGAGAATCAATTAGCTGACATCTTCACAAAACCTCTAGCGGAAGATCGTTTCAATTATTTACGTCGGGAATTAGAAATTTTAGATGTCAATAATATTAATTAATTTTATTTTATACAATTATTTTTTCAATACTCAAAAACTATTTTTGCGACAAGCCTACAAAGGATCTGTCTGTCACCATGACTACGGTCGAAACGAATCAGTATTTAATTGTTCCCCGGTGAACTCCCGTTAGCTGGGATAGTACCCCTACACCTAATCTGAAACGGTCGCTGTGTAGCAAAATTTAATTTATATAATAATATTAATTATATTAATTAAAATTTAAAATTACTAAACTTAGAATTAAATAATTGAAAGGAGTTGATGAAAAGGATGTGGCCCGCAAATTTTTTCCTTCTTCAAAATTCACCAAAAGAACCCTAGTCGAATTCGGCCCGAGTTCGGTTCAAATTCGGCCCAAGTTCTGTTGGTGGTATCTGTTTTTAAGTCAGAACCTGACGCCCCTCCTCTTCATCACTTCCAAACTTCATCAAAATAGCAGCCGTAGACGCCCGAGCCCTCAAAATCCTAGATTTTCTCTAACTCATTGCTTCCAATCCATTTGGAGATTTACATCCAAATTTTGGATTCTTGCGGAGAATTCATTTCTCTATAACATACTAAATTTTTGGAAGGTATAACTCTCTCCTTCCACCTCCTTCAATTTTATTAATTTTTATTCATATTTGGAAGAAATGCCTAAGGGATTCACTCCTTCCAAGAGGAAGAAGACCAATGCTAGTGAAGAGGCGTCGTCTTCGAATCCACCAATGGATTCACTCTTTTTTCCAGTCCAATCGGCCGACGATGTATACAATGAGTTTTATTTTAAAACTCATGACCAATCATTACTATGGTATGGTAATTTTATCATGTGCACCATATGCACTGGCACCCCGATTAAGTGGACTGTGTTTTCTGACCACCGTCCTACTTTGAGGCATTAGGGTTACACCGATTTGTCACCGAAAATTTTTCTATAGCTACTAATGCCATTAGATTATTTTACTGCAAATTTGTGTTAGACACTTTTGATGTTAAGACTCGTGTCGGAGGTTTAACATCGAGTTCAATGATGTCCAGTTTGCGGAAATCCTTGGTGTTCCTAAAGAAGGTGCCCCACACGATGATATCACTAATTTTGATTTTTCCGATGGTACGACTCTTCTCAGCTTCAAGAATGATCTTTGTGCACCTGTTTGTGTTCATTCTAGAAAGTTCAAGGCTGCAAACTTGAACTTGTTTAACTATGAGTTACATCGCATAGTCTATTCCACTATTCTTTCAAAATCCACTTCAAAGGATGATGTTACAAATCTTGAACTATCTGCCCTCTATCACATCATCAAGGGAATTCCATTTTTGGTTCCCAAGACTATTATCCAAATGATGGGACGATGTCGCACAAGAGATCGAAATCTCTCTTATGCGATGTTCATTCCACGTATCTTTCAACGATTTGACATCGATATGTCTACTTGTGCTCTGGACCCTGAGCCCAAGTATCTCCAGTTATCTCGTCGTAGTGCTGTCGTACCTCCTGTACCTCCTACTGCACCTGCCCCACCTCATCAGGATTACCCTATGTCTTTTGAGGGTATCCATCAACACCTTTCTGATCACCGGACATTCATCACTAACACATCCAGAAAATGCGAGTTTCGTAATGTGACTCGGTTTCAGGCACTAGCCAACTCCTTCGCTGATCTCCGATTTGCTCAGTCTGGACATTCTGCCAGTTCTTTTCCCCGAGATCCAGCTGTCTCCCGTTACCGCTATGAGGATGAGGCGGTGCATACTATCTTCCACCCTGGTAACGCTTATGATTGGTACCGTAGTTCGGGTGCTACTCCACATACCTCTGGAGCTGGCACTTCTGGGGCTGGTCCATCCAGACATGGTGGACGTGCTGACACTGCAAATAATGATGATGATGAGGATTTGTGATTTGGACGTACTGTATTTTGTCTAGATGATCACTTTTTGAGACTTTGATTATGTCTTTGTTACTTGGAAATGCTCCGACATTCCAAGATATCATTAGTACTCTATCCTTTTAGTTTATTTTACACTGAGATTATGTTTGTTTGAGATAATTTTCTGTGAACATGTTTTATGCTTTCTTTAGCACATTTTTGTTCAGTTTAGCATTATTCCATATTTCTCATAGCACTCTCTCTTTATGCTTCAATATAAACTGCCTGTAAAATATTGTTTTTCTATTTATTATGTTTATATTTCTTCAACGATTGTTTTTATGCTTATATTGCAGGGGAGCTTCTCTTTTTGAAATTATTTTGCTAAGTGACAATGGGGGAGAAATATGATCTAACATCTATTGCAGGATACAGAAACATTTTTTCAGGATACAGTACAATTTGCAATTTTGATCATCTTTCAAATCTTATCGATCAAAGATGTTATATTGGTCAAGGTTTGTCAATTATCAAAATAGGGGAGATTTTTGGCCCATTGGTCATGGTCAAACTTGATTTTTAATAATTGATCAAACTCTGTCTCGGTATAAGGGCTACTTAAAAAAGTTTTGGACTCTTGGACACTGCCAGAGAATAGCTATCCGATCTGTTCAAGACCGAAGCTGTGTTTGCCACTTGAGTCTGTATTTACTTTATGCAATATAATTTTTATTTTTTTATTGAGTCTAGGAATATATTGTACACCGAGTCGTACTGGCAAATAGGCTACCCTAAAAATATTTTCAAAAATATCCCATATTTTGAAAAACAACCCCTATTTACAAAAAGCTCATAACTGCTTAAAAGAATTTTAAAAAGACCATAAATCAATTTGCAAAAACCCTGACTAAACCCTGACAGAACTCGGCCAGAGTTCGGTTAGTGGCCGTTGTGTTTTGAACGTTTGAAAACTTGGTTTCCCTGCAGTTACGGATTTTTATGAGATTTTTTCATAGAGTTCTGTCCAAATTCTGCCAGAGTTCTGCCTTTGAAAAACTATAAATAGAGAAGGATTTTCGATCATTTCAACACACCAATTCACTTTCGTCTCTTCTCTCTAAAGCCTAATGTTCTATTCTAAGGAGTTCTAAGCTTTATTTTTCAAACCCCAAGACAGTTACAATTCTCTATTCGATTTGCCAGTACGGTACGGTCTAGAAGCTTCAGAGCGATTGTAATCAGAGGCTTGATTGAAGAAAGACTCTTCACAATTGAAGTTGGTCGAGTACTTCGAATCAAAGCTCGCATCTGTAGAAGTTGTAAGGATTTCGTATGAAAACTTGCGGTTTATTCCAATAGTGGATTCAACTGGAAGCTAGAGTTCTTCCGACTGGACTAGTCCTCACAAGAGGAAAACTAGTATACATCGCTGTCTTTGTGTTTGATTTTTAATATCTACTTTTACATTATTTATTTGTGATATATATTATCTCTGTGATCTTGCTGCTAACTTTTTAAATTAGCTATATTACGCTGCCTACTCTATTCACCCCCCTCTATAGTATTGTGCTTTACAAATTCGTTCCTACAAATAGCTGCTTTAGGAAGTGGCTCGCTCTGACGAGAAAGTGCTGCACATTTGGAGGATGTATGCGTGCTAAAGATTAAACCTCTTGTAGACTTCTCTTAGGTGTTTTAGTCCTTTATATGTAATTATGAAGAATCTGTAATAGATCTTTTGTAGACATGATTTTAACAAAGAAATATTTATGCACCACTTTTGTTCGTCTGTGTGACTTTAGTTGTCTGTCTGCGCTTTTGGGGTACCTGCGCTTTTGTGAAGCCATATGTAGTGAGAATGCCACCTGCGCTTTTGATATGTCTGTACTTTTTTTATGCTTCTACAAGACCCCCTTCAAAGTATTTCAAAATTGCGCCAAGCTCGGAATACTTTGAACAGAAGTATGACATGTGTCCTTTGCAAGCGAATGCCCAGCACGCTTACTGACAGGCTGTCGTTATGCTTAGCCTTCGGTATTAAATGTCTTGAGCCTTCGCTTCATTAAAAGTTGATCACAACTTCTCGTTTGTAGGGAACGGTCATCATGATTTTTACTTTTAATTCTCACGTCGTCCGAAGAGTCTCCTCGTTCACGAAGCATTTTGTCTTCTTTCGCTGACGTGGCCGTACCCTATAAGTAGGGTCTGTTAGGAGAAAAAAAGCTTTTTGTCTATCTTTTCTTCTCACAGAAGCTTTTCTCAGAGTCTTCTTCCTCTTTCAAACCCTAACTTTTTTCGCCATGGCCCCCAAGAAATCAAGAACCCCAAAAGCTCATGCGGCGAGCTCCAAGAAGGCTAAAGGAAAGTGGCCCACATTAGAGGCTGTTGATGTTGATTACTCTCGGGATGGAGACTACGTCGTCTTGAACCTATGTTGTCAGAAAAATTTTGAACTGAAGAGTGACCATGTTGGTAGTAACAGTCTTTTCCTCGTAGTCGAGCAAAATGACCTTGGCATCGACGAGGCGCTGGATCTGTCTTTTCAACACGTAGCATTCACGCGTCGAATGGTGAACATACTGGTGGTAGTGGCAGTATTTTGGATTGTCCACCTTTTCTACTTCATCGGGACGCTTAGGGGACGGGAGCTGAAGCTTACCACCCTTCGTCACCATATCGAAGAGTTCTAGTATGTTTTTGTCATTGAAGGAGTAGGCCTCTTTCGGTCTCTGCGCTTCGGCTGGCTTAGGGTTCATTGTTACTGAACCCTTGGAGATATTGACAGTCATGACTTATTTTCCTTTGTCGTCCTTGGGAGTGGGATTGTTGCTAGATGAGCACCTTCCTTTGTCTTCGAGCGATGGAAAACTCAGTCCCAATATATAGCTGCGCATCTCGAGCTTTCCATTCTGCCACGTCTGGCTCTGTAATGAAGGACGTCCACTCTATACAAGGAGCATTGTGCCATAATTTGATCGTGGAAAGCATGTTTTTGCGGCAGGAGTCCTTAAGCATGGGCTTTGGTATACCAGGGAATAATCTCAGAGCGGCCTGGCGGAAGCGCTCAATGTATGCGCGTACAGGTTCCTTCTCCTTTTGGACAATGTCTATGAGAGTCGACATTGTCATGTCCATTCCTCTTTTGTAGAATCGATTGAGGAATAGGCGATTCAAGTCTTTGAATGACGAAATGTAGTTATCTGGGAGGCTACAAAACCATTCATAGGCTCCCCCCTGTCGTGCTCCTACGAATATGTTAGTAAAGAGAGCATCGTCTTTTGGTAGATGCCCTGTTACTGATATGAAGTACCTCAAGTATCGACGGGAAGACTCCTTTGCATCGAACGGTGTGAGCGTCTGCGAATGTATTTAGGAGGATATATCACATTATCCTATTCGGCGGGATATGGTTGCTGAATCCCCATCTTTTGGAGTAATTCTCGCTTTTCTCTGGCATCATGGCGAGCGTACAACTCTTTGAGGGCCTGCTGTACTTCACTCGACATTGCAGGTCATGTTGTTGATGGAGTAGATGACGGGGGTGGTGCTTGGCTCAGGATGTGAGACGCATTGGACCCGCCGTTAGTCCTTGGGTCTTGGTTTGTAGGAGCGTAGAAATTGGGTGTCAATTTCTCCTTGATCTCCAAGATGACGGAAGCCAAGGAATTCATAATATCGTTCAACATATTTAGGCCCGTCTCAACGGCTTCCATACGTTTCTGCTGACTGGATCCTTCGCTGATGTCCACATTGTCGCTTTCGGCCATGAACACGGACATCATGTGCGGATGGGTAGAAGGGATGGTGGATCTATCACTCGCTGGCTCAGACGTCCGAGTCCCGTCATCTTGGGGATAAACCGGTAGATTATAATCATCCTCAGACTCATTGTAATTGTTACCCCCTGCTTTTTGGCAACCTGCGCCTGCGGAGGTATCTGTGCCATATAGTCCCTCATTGGATTGGTAGAAGGGATTGTCATGAATGGTGAAGGGTTGGCCACCCCCAGCTAATGTTGTATCTGTAGCGTCATCACCTTACGCCAAGGATCCAGATTTGGAACACGTGCCTTGGAACACAACCGTACTGGACAGTGCTGTCTTGCTAGCCCCAGGACAGTTTTTGGGCTTGTTGTCGACATTGAAGGATTCTTAGAAAGCTTCTTAAGAGACAGAAAACCCCATGCCATATTGCATGAAGCAATACGGAGTTCATCTTCTTCTTCATTAGACGTCATTAGTGTTAGTCTTTGGAAGATGGACCGCCTCTTTGGTGGCAACACGGCTGTTTGGAAATAGCAGCAGTTGATGGTGATCTGGGTGTAGTTGTGCCTTGGTTTAGACATGCCTTGCACCGCAGACCCCTCCCTCGCTTTACGCTTATGGGGAGTTATTGAACTCTCCACTCATGCATTCCTTTCGTGCGTGCAGGGAAGCTGCACGCAAGAGTGAGAATATGGAGATAGCTTCTCCTTTCTTAGTTCCAGCACATGAAATACGCTTAGGTCCTGATTAGAGAGTTGCTGATGAGGTAGAATTCTTCCATGCTTACAGGAATATTGTTCGCACGAGTCTATCTCAATAGTAGGTACCCCCTGGCTTGAATCATGCGCATGAGCACTCAAGCGACAATAGGATTTCATCGGTCGAGGCATCGAAGCACTCGGACCAGTTTTGTATAGCTTTCCATTGGTTGCGCATGTGAATGTCAACCCAGGCCTTTGGTCTACCGTCGGCATAGCACTTTGATCGCGTGAAGCGCGTGCTGCCTTGGATTTTTTTCTACTACCCCTAGAAGGTGCGTAGTATTCAGAGTCTAACAGAGTGATTGGCATAACACTTTGGCCATATAAGGCACATGCCGCCTTGGACCTCTTTGCGTTACCCCTAGTAGGTGCGTAACGTTCAGAATCTAACATAGCCTTACCCGATGGGTAAGCAATGTTGTCAAAGACAAAATTTCTCGCCTTCGCAGCCTCCTCCGTCCGTGGGTGGACCACGACGCCCTTCTTCTGGCGTTGCACCTTTGTCAGACCCGCCGTAGGGGAACCGTACTCCTCGCTGCATTTTTCTGAAGTAGGAACTGAGTGAGGCGGCTTGTCAGTAGCAGCCGAAATCTTCTTCGGGGGTTCGTCGTTCACGGGGTTCTGGAGCGCAGCCCCCTCCGTCATGTTGCTCGTTACAGCCGCCTTCGGCACCCAAGTGCGTCGAGTTTTCTTCGATTTTATGAACTGCTTTGAAGGACTCGACTTCTCCTCTTCGAAAGCTTGTTGGTCGAAACGTACGACCAACATCTTCTGAGAAGATCCCAGCAAGTTATCGTCAAATTCCGTCACCACCTTCTCATTGGAGGAGAAGAAAGTCCCCAGCAGAGTCACCATCTTGTTTGCCATGACAAAAGGTTACTCGAACTTTTTGTATATTAAACATAAAAAAGAGTAAAATCGATTCCTAAATAGAGATCAAGTACAAAGTTTTCTAGAGAAGTGTGACAATGGAGATCGAGCACTGCAGCGGCTCCTTTACTCTGTTGACGATCTGACGACGAGTTGAACTTGCTCTGGCTTTCTGGTGCTTGTGATTGGAACTCCGGGATTGCCAATCAAGAGGACGTCGAAGTTGTGAAGATTTCGAAGCCTCCTTATCGAAGAAAAACTCCTTCTATTTATAGTAAAGCACATATATTGTAACGTCCCAGTCCCAAAATACGTAGGACTAGGAACGTAGACATGCCAGCTGTATTCATACGAAGTATACTCCAATATATGGAAGTCTCGTATAAATACATAAGCTGTAAAATGTAGTAGAACCATAACTAATCTCATCCACGCAAAATAAATGAATAAAAGACATCATATAAAGATAATGAATTGTCTTGATACAATATGTTGGGCGGAGACAAATCCACTACCAACAAGTAAAGGAAAAATACATAAGAAAAGATATGAATTTGGCGAGCGAAGCGAAGTCGATCCAAATGCAATCATCCTCGAAAAAATAGCGATGATCACGGCTAGAGCTAGAACACCTGCGAAAGACAATAGCACACACCTGGAGAGATAACCAGGTCCTCAGAGGGACGTAACAAGACACATAATATCAGGCCATATAAAATGAATAAATATTGCTCAAATAAATAAGTAAATCGAATTATAACATGGTCCAATACGCACCTACTGAACGAGCGTACCATCCCCCCAACCAAACAAGGACAGGAGATGGTAAACTAATTCACGGCGACGTATCTTTCCATGCTATGAATCCAATATGGTATCCGGACCCCAACAAGGTTCAATACCTTCTCATCAAAGTAGTAAGTCACACCTACAACCAAACAAGGACAAGATGTGACGAACTAATCCGCGACAAGTTATTGTTCCAAGCCACGGTCAGATAGAAGTACCCAAACCAAAAGTACTCGTACCTAACGGATAAGGTAGCCTAACCTTTCTAGTGAAATGTAGTTAAGAACAATCCTTCCTACGCATGGGCCCTGGCTAAATAGGATCGGCGTAGTCCCCCTTGGGCACCAGAGGCCCCTTCAGTAAGAGCATGGCGTTCCGTAGAATCGTCAGTGGCCGTCAGTAATCATGGGTCATCAACCCCGTATCTCCAACGGAGAGTCCAGGTCACAAGGGAAAGTGCATCGAAGCCCATACGCTAAGGAATTGTCCTTTCCGTCCAATGCCTACTCTGTTGTATCCACAACAGTAACCTCTATAACCGCTAAGTCAAACTAAGCATGCAACCTATATTAGCGGTTATTCCTATCGCACGGCTTGTACGTACTGGTAGCCAGCCAATCACGTACTTCCGTGTTCTACATGCGACACACAACTTCGTGTTACCACGTGTCAAGGCCAATGAATGCAACACACATGGTGGTCCCTTAAATCTAGGTTTAATTTATAAGAAAATAATACACAGCAGGAAATATAAATAAATAGTAAGTTCTAACAGGTTATGCCATGTATCACAGTTTATTTTACATAAAGAAAATAAATAATGCATGAAATATGAGCTAGAATAAATAAACAGCTAATGGCAAGGTGTCTTGCCTGAGGTCCTTGCTGGTGAAACCGACAATCACGTTGGGTACAGAATAGTCACAGGGCTACACAAGATAACTCAGACGATGTGACAAACTTCTAAAATAAAAACCAAAAATTAAATATTCTGGAAATTTTTTGGGAAAAATATATGATATGTATTTTTCTGTCAGTATTTCGAAACTTCAAACGGATCGTGATTCTGATTCCTGGTTTTCCCAGAATCTCAAAAACACTAAAACGTGTCAGATTTTGGACCACTGACACTCCATAAATTTTCCAGAAAATTAAGTTCCGAATTTATGAAAATAAAATTTACATTCAGAAAATATACCTAAATACGATTCCAACAAAAAAAATGGAGGTCAAAAGGAGTCCGGAATTGGGAGTTATGGTCATTCGAAGTTGCTACAACCTTTGAAAAATGAGGCTGAATTTATGACGAAAAAAGAGAAAAATTTTGACATTGATGGTTTGAAAGATGATTTGTGGTGAAAATAATATGGAGGAGTACCTGCCTATTTATAGGATGTGGGAATTCCCAATTAGATAAGAATTAGGATTCCTTTAAACCCAATTTAGATATTTCCTAATTTAATTTAAAAGCAATCAAATCCAAATCCAAATCCAAATCCAAATATAATTTAAATCAAATCAAATCAAATTCTCTTAGTTTAAAATCAAATCAATTAAATCCAATTTAAATTGATTTAAAATTTTAGCTTAAAATCAAATGAGATAAATAAATTTCGAATATTTAACTATTTAAATAAATCCAAAAATCAAATCAAGATTTAAATGGCCACCATAACTTCCAAATATATTTTTCAAAATACCAATAATAATAATTTCAAAAATAAATCTATTTTTGAATAATAAATCTTGAAAATTATATTTTTATTTAAATTAAACTAGCAAATATTTATGAAATATATGTATGCATGAATAATATTATTTATTCCAAATAAAAGGCCTTTCATAAATAAAATCATAAATTTAGGAAATTTTGATAGCTAAATTAAATAATACATATATTATTTTGAAACTATAAAAATAAAAAAATGTTTTTCTCAAAATATGTACGCTCGCACATATTCGCATTCGTCGAGCAACTACGAAAAATAAAATTTCGTGCGCGACGTACAATACAAAAATTTTAAATCAGTACCAAATTTAATATATATAAAAAATATAGTAGAAATTTAGGGGTTTTACATCCTACCCAACTTAAAAGAATTTCGTCCTTGAAATTAAGAATTAGGAGGGGGTGAGAAGGCACAACGGTAGATAGAAGGGTTTAAGGAAGTTTATATGGTCGTAGTCTAGGTTGAGGGTATGATTAAGAGACGATTGTAATAACTCTTAAATTCAAGTGATTAGAAAGTCAAGATTGTAAATTTAGTGTCGAGGGAAAGGTCGAGTAGTTCAAGACAAAGATATGGTTACATTGGGTGGTAATGGTCATAGTGATAGGACAGTTAGAGGAGTTTTAGTACGACGCTTTCGTCCTTCTAAAATAGGTGAAGGCGAACGCAATATAGAGTTCGAAGGAGGCGTTATCGAATACGAATACGTGGTTCAAAGGCGGCCGAATAATTCAAAAGGAGTTGTCAAGGCACTCGCGGATGGGACTCTAGAGGACAAGTTTAGCTATGTCCCCATCCACGTAGGATAATATGTGATAAGCGAACCAAAGTGCAATAGGTTGACCAGACCATCATGCACCGGTTCTGATTAGACAATATGTTAGTGGGTGCACCCAATAAAATATGTCATGATCAAGCTTGATAACGAAATAAGCTTGCAAAACTGAAGCTACGTTAGCAGCGCGAGATAGTCAAAATATGAGCAAGGGAGGTACTGATGAAGGAAATTTTAAATATTCCCAGATCTTTTAAGATCAAGGCTCGCCCGAAGTTCGGGCCTATACAGTTGTCTTGGTTGACTAGCTAAGTTAGGGTCCTCTGAACTTATAGGCTAAGCAAATTTATCCACATGGGTCACAAGGACAAAGGCTTTGTTGGGCCGTGAGGTATTCTACCCAACTTACAAGAGTTAAACTAGTAATGGGATGAGACAATGGGTTAAGCAATCAAGATAAAGCACAAATTTAAGCATTTAAGGAACTAAGTAGAACAAAATTCACCTATCGGGTTAAGGGATTGAGTCAAGGTTGGATCTCTTAATTAAAGTCGGAAAGTATTTTGGTGTCATGGTAGAGGTTATAGTTTGGCCATTTTGACCAGAAGGTCCTATCATGAAAATAGTGTACAAGGAGACGAGTTTTAGTGGGACATGATACATCTACATGAAGGTGGACTTGTCTAGGTCTTACATATGAAATTTGTTGGAAGAAAAAGTGTAGTATTGTACTCCAAATATAGAAGTCACGGTAGGGGACGCCAGAAGATCAAAAATAGAAAGTGGGAGTTCACGAGGTGATAATTAATGCACAAAATAAAGAAGATCAAGTTAAAGCGTAAAATAAAATTAATTAAAGAATCCATTAAAAATAATTTAGAAACTCAATTCCGGAGAGAAGATAGTCTCCTAGAAGAATACAATTAAGGAACCATTAACTCATTATTCAAATTGCAAATGGGTTAGAAGGTCGCAATTAAAAGATCTAGAATTGAAGAAAGGTCGAGTAAGTCGAGGTAAAAATACAGTCACATAGCTGGGTAGATGACTAACAACACTTGTGTATATACTACTATTATGGTCATGAGTGACATGGCAATTAGTGTGGAATACTTCTAACTCATTAGGGCTACCTTTTTGGCCTATCATTAATATTTTAACTCAAGTTTCCTCCAAAAGTTTTAAAAAATAAACTTTCAAAAATATACCACCAAAATTTGTATTTACTCCAAGCCGTTCAAATTCATCAAAAAATTTAAATCACTCTTATAAATCTCAAAGAAAAATTTTATCACGTTACTACTAACATTTTTCAAAATTAACGTTTAAATTCAACTATTTAACTCAAGAGTTCATAATTTACGAATCCATAAAAATTTCACAATCAATCAAAAATTTAACACTCTAAATTTTTTAATTAATTTATAATAAAACTCTTAGCATATTAAAAGCAATCTCAAAAAAATTAAGCTCAATGCTCTAATCAATTTTAACTTCTATTTATGCTATGTTATTCCAACAAACTCACAACTTTTAAAGGGTAACTTTCTTTAATCAATCAAAATAACTTTCCATCACATCCTTCAAAATTCTCCCAAAAATTTTAATATTAGCAATCCCTCATTAAACTAAAATTTTCAAATAATCTTATCAATCAAAATGTTTTTTTTACCAAAAATCTAAATAGATTTGTAAATCCTCAATCATAGGTCACAATTTAAAATAAAGAACAATTCTCAAAAAAATCGTTTTCAAATATTGTAAACCAAAATTCACCGTCATTACTTCCACTTAAAATTTTAAAATTTACTAAACACAAAATCGCAAATTGTACAACGCAAATTTAAATAATTTCTATGGCCATTTTTAAAAGCTAAGATCATTTTCAAACCAAATTTATAACTGTTCAAAGGTATATAACTATAATACAATAAATCATAAACATCAAAACTCGAAAATCAAATAAATTTTATATTTGTTCAAAGATGTATATCTATCACTCAAAACTTATAAATATCACAACTCGAAAAGCAAATCAATTTTATATTTGTTCAAAGATGTATAGCTATAACCCCATAATTCATAAATATCAAAACTCAAAAATCTAATCAATTTCTTAATCAAGTATGAAATTCTATAAATCCTCTGGTGTTTATTATTTAAAAATCTCAAAATAAAAACCTTCCTTGGTAGTATCCTACTTTACAAATTACTAATCATTAATTCACACTAAAAAAACCCTTTAACTCAATTAGAGTCTTAAATGTATTCCAATTGCCAATATAACCATTCTAGCCATGTGTTTGACCTATGAGCATATACTAGTGTAGTCATCTTCCTAGTTGACACTAAGCACGAAAATAAGAATCAACGGTAGAAAGGAATCAAGCAAGATGCAATTCAAGGAAGTCGAACGAGAGTTCAGAATTTGAAGCCAAGGAAAGAGGTCAAGCTGTATGGATGAGATTCCTATAATTCTTATCCTATGTTGCAGGTTCACGTCGGTACAGTAACATAACCGAAGTGACAAACTCGACCTACATGGGCCACCACAAAAACATGTAACGCCCCAGTCCCAAAATACGTAGGACTAGGAACGTAGACATGCCAGCTGTATTCATACGAAGTATACTCCAATATATGGAAGCCTCGTATAAATACATAAGCTGCAAAATGCAGTAGAACCATAACTAATCTCATCCATGCAAAATAAATGAATAAAAGACATCATATAAAGATAATGAATTGTCTTGATACAATATGTTGGGCGGAGACAAATCCACTACCAACAAGTAAAGGAAAAATACATAAGAAAAGATATGAATTTGGCGAGCGAAGCGAAGACGATCCAAATACAATCATCCTCGAAGAAATAGCGATGATCACGGCTAGAGCTAGAATACCTGCGAAAGACAATAGCACACACCTGGAGAGATAACCAGGTCCTCAGAGGGACGTAACATGACACATAATATCATACCATATAAACTGAATAAATATTGCTCAAATAAATAAGTAGATCGAATTATAACATGGTCCAATACGCACCTACTGAACGAGCGTACCATCCCCCCAACCAAACAAGGACAGGAGATGGTAAACTAATTCATGGCGACGTATCTTTTCATGCTATGAATCCAATATGGTATCCGGACCCCAACAAGGTTCAATACCTTCTCATCAAAGTAGTAAGTCACACCTACAACTAAACAAGGACAAGATGTGACGAACTAATTTGCGACAAGTTATTGTTCCAAGCCACGGTCAGAAACAAGGTACCCAAACCAAAAGTACTCGTACCTAACGGATAAGGTAGCCTAACCTTTCTAGTGAAATGTAGTTAAGAACAATCCTTCCTACGCATGGGCCCTGGCTAAATAGGATCGGCGTAGTCCCCCTTGGGCACCAGAGGCCCCATCAGTAAGAGCATGATGTTTCGTAGAATCGTCTGTGGCCGTCAGTAATCATGGGTCATCAATCCCGTATCTCCAGCGGAGAGTCCGGGTCACAAGGGAAAGTGCATCGAAGCCCATACGCTAAGGAATTGTCCTCTCCGTCCAATGCCTACTCTGTTGTATCTACAACAATAACCTCTATAACCGCTAAGTCAAACTAAGCATGCAACCTCTATTAGCGATTATTCCTATCGCACGGCTTGTACGTACTGGTAGCCAGCCAATCACGTACTTCCGTGTTCTACATGCGGCACACAACTTCGTGTTACCACGTGTCAAGGCCAATGAATGCAACACACATGGTGTATTTTTCTGTCAGTATTCCGAAACTTCAAACGGATCTTGATTCTGATTCCTGGTTCTCCCATAATCTCAAAAACACTAAAACGTGTCAGATTTCGAACCACTGACACTCCACAAATTTTCTAGAAAATTAAGTTCTGAATTTATGAAAATAAAATTTACATTCAGAAAATATACCTCAATACGATTCCAACAAAAAAACTGGTGGTCAAAAGGAGTCCGGAGTTGGAAGTTATGGTAATTCGAAGTTGCTACAACCTTTGAAAATTGAGGCTGAATTTATGACGAAAAAAGAGAGAAATTTTGACAAGGATGGTTTGAAAGATGATTTGTAGTGAAAATAATATGGAGGAGTACCTGTCTATTTATAGGATGTGGGAATTCCCAATTAGATAAGAATTAGGATTCCTTTAAACCCAATTTAGATATTTCCTAATTTAATTTAAAAGCAATCAAATCCAAATCCAAATCCAAATCCAAATCCAAATCCAAATCTAATTTAAATCAAATCAAATCAAATTCTCTTAGTTTAAAATCAAATCAATTAAATCAAATTTAAATTTATTTAAATTTTTAGCTCAAAATCAAATGGGATAAATAAATTTCGAATATTTAACTATTTAAATAAATCCAAAAATCAAATCAAGATTTAAATGGCCACCATAACTTCCAAATATATTTTTCAAAATACCAATAATAATAATTTCGAAAATAATAAATATTTTTAAATATCTTTTTGAATAATAAATCTCAAAAATTATATTTTTATTTAAATTAAACTAGCAAATATTTATGAAATATATGTATACATGAATAATATTATTTATTCCAAATAAAAGGCCTTTAATAAATAAAATCATAAATTTAGGAAATTTTGATAGCTAAATTAAATATTACATATATTATTTTGAAACTATAAAAATAAAAAAAAATTTCTCAAAATATATACGCTCGCACATATTCGCACTCGTCGAGCAACTACGAAAAATAAAATTTCGTGCGCGACGTACAATACGACTATGCGACGTACAATACAAAATTTTTAAATCAGTACCAAATTTAATATATATAAAAAATATAGTAGAAATTTAGGAGTTTTACATATATGATATGCATAAGGATTGTGCAGGAACGCTGCACATAGAGATGTGAGAGAATCTCGAAGTTGCACGGTGAGGGCTGCTGCTGAGCTGACACATGGCGGACGCTGGGATTCTCCTTTATCAAGATCTTGGGAGAATTATTAATATAACTGAATAAACGACATGTGACGTATGTTTATTGTTGATCGGATGAACTTGAGCAGATTCTGTTCATATCCCTAAAGTTGGATTTTGTCTTATCTTAGGGGGCCATTGGTTTAAACAAACCAATTGGGTATGGCCCTCGTCCATAAGAAAAAAATCTGTCCTTATTTGTGGTTTAAACAAACAGATAGGATATTGCTCTTAGCAACAGAATCAAACTCTGTCTTATCTTAAGAGCGATGGTTTTTAAACAAACTAATTCGAAAAAGGCATAAACACCCGTCTGGCCACGTGGAACCACGTCACCCCGTAGGACTGCGCTTCTATGCGAGCTGCACTTCTGGTAAGGCTTTGAGGTCACTACGCTTCTGGGCGATAATTATATTGTGCTTTAAGCGACGAATTCACTGCACTTTTTAGGCGACGAAGAGACTGTGCTTCAGGCGACGGAGACACTGCGTTTTTAGGGCGACGAGTGGACAAGTGCTTCAGGCGACGGAGTCACTGCACTTTTAGAGTAACGAGTGGACAAGTGCCTCAGGCAACGGAGTCATTGTGCATTTTAGCGATGAGTAGACTTGTGCTTGAGGCGACAGAGTCACTGTGCTTTTAGGGTGGCGAGTGGACTTGTGCTTTGGGCAACAAAGTGTCAGATAAAGGAGCCTATGAACGGACTGTACTTTTAGATAGGATGGAGGGCGTTGCACTTCTGGGTTAAAACGAGGGTGCAATAGAAGGAATGAACTGGCTGCACTTCTGAGTCGAAGGAGCTAGTTCATGTCGAAGTCATAAGAGCAATTAATGACTGCTCTTTTGATGGACGAGTCGGTCATCCTCTTCTTTAATTACCGCCGTCATTTGGAGAATTCAAAAATTCTGTGGCCTAGGATTAAGTCGAATGAACCTATTGAATAAGGTTCATTGTGCTGAGTCTTAGGTTCATCCTATTAATTTGGGAGTCTTTGACCGACGGCCACGTGGCATGTGGGTTGGACCATACTCACCCTATATAAAGGAAAGCTTTTCTGAAGGGTTGTGTCTTTTGTCTCTTAACATTCCCATCGTCATGCTCGATCCGAATTAGCTTCGAACGGCTGTTTGCCTTGCACAAGTCGACTGTTGGTTGTGGATCCCTTCGTTCAAAGAAGCTGTGTCCTTGTAGAAGAACTATCATGACCCGCACCCGGTATAAGGGCACGAAATTGTGGTTACGTCCAGCCTACGCCGCAGAATCGACGGTAGAATGATGTCCTAGATCTCAACAACATCTAACACAATATAATAAATCTTTCTAATAAGATATACTCTCCAAGCGAAGGACAATCTCAGAAGGATACAACTCAATCACAAGAACTAAGATGAATATAAGCACGAAATGATATAGATAGAAAAGATCATGTAGCACCCAATTTTCCAAATGAGGGTAATTTTGAAATTTCGTGTTTATAATTATTTTAATAATGATATTTAATTCATGATATAATTTTTGGTGATTTTAAATCATTTTAAAATTATTTAAATCAATGACTTGTGGTTGTGACGTTTTGCTAGTGAAACCCTAGAGACTGTTTGACCTAGAGCCTAACCATGTGATTATGATATTTAAATGTCATTTCTGGCCTAAGGATATTTTTGCATTTGACCTCTTTGAATTATTCTGATATTTATTTTATTATTTATGATATTGTTTTGGGGTTATTTGAGTCGGGTTCGAATTTCATCTCAATCCGACTTGTAACGGAGACCCGGGGTAACTTAGACTCTAGTTGGACCCATGCATTAGTTAGCCATGGCCCACATTTTAATTAATCATGTTAGAAAGATTAGTCATATTCCTAATTATTAGGTTAACCATTTAGAGTTTTTATTTTGACCCTTTTACCCACAAACCCTAACCAAAATTGTTTTAAACACTTATAACTAAGGGAGGGGCAAACTTGAAATATTCAATGGGGGGATAACCATTGTGGCCGGCCCTAATAGGACTCCCATCTCATTTCCTTTCTTTGAGAAGTCTTCTTCCCCAAGTGCTCTCAAGCTCTCCCAAGGAAGAAGCCTTTCTCCATGGATTTTCTCTCCTTTAGGTAATATTTCCTTCTCTTTTATTTCTCCATTTTGCATTTAGGAAAATTTTAACCATAGAAATGATCCCCATTGTTGTGTCCCTATTTTGTGTCCTCTTATGCCCATTATGTGTCCTTTAGGGATTTCTATTGTATTATTGTTGTGTCTTGTGTTCATGGGGAAAACCCCCAAACTTGGACACACTTTATATTTAAAATATTGATTAAATAAATTAATTCATATTAAATCTCAGATTTGAATATGTAGAGATGTGTTCTTGAGTACTTTACATTTCATTCATGTATCTCTTATAGATGTGTTCATGTTACATATATAGATTTGTGTATGTGTATATATATATATATATATATATATATATATATATATATATATATATATATATATATATATATATATTATATATATATATATATATATATATTGTAATGAGAGTGTATCTATATTTATATATGTAATAAATGGTTCATGATGATTATATAATCAAGTTTGTGAGTGTGGTTCCTCATATTATTATTGTCATTATTGTTGTGGATAATTAGGATATATATTGTGTATTCTTTTGGCTCAAACTATCTAAATCCGTCATTATTTTTATCCACGTTTTTAATTTCAGCCGTAATTTAGAAATGTCATAACTTCTAGCTCAAAGCTCGGTTTAATCTTCCGTTTTTTTTAAAAGAAGAGTATTGAAGTTAGCTTTCCAAAAACATGTATTAATAGGCCTAATTCCTTCTGTAACTCTCTAGATAATTATTTGAGTGTCAGCTGTACGAAAGACAAACGCGTTCTCGGTGTTTTCGCGATTCCGGGAGTTTTCGGAAACGAAAACGCGATCCGTTTGAAGTTTCGGAAAGCTAACACATAGATCTATAACATACTTTAATCCTAGATTTTAATTCATGCTGAGATGGTACAGTATTGATTATTAGTAGGAGTTACTATTCGGCATATGCATTTTGTGCACCCTTGTGTGTAATATAATGTTCGATTTGATTTTAACCCATGTTAATGTATATACATTATGTAATTAAATAGAGAATGCAAGCATGAGTAAATGGTTAAATAAATGATGTATGAGGTGTAAGTATCCTATCTAATGTAAGCATGTATAAGTATGGCTTGTAATGAATATGTAGGTTCCATAGTATGTAATGTATGGTGCATATAGTAGTGCAAGAGAATAAATGAATGATGAATGAATACAAGCATGAATGTAATGTAATAATAGATGTAATGTATGCAATATACAAGTTAATGAGATGTAATGTTCTATGTTAACACAAATCCTATATTACCTCATGTACCCCTTACACTATGTTGACACTATCACACTTGACACTTTGTTCACTTACACTTTGACACTCTTTGATGTATGCCCATTTAACCCTCACTTACCCGTTTGCCATGTTCACATACACACACATAGCCTCTTAAATAAGTATTTATGAATACAGTTAACTTAGCTATGTATGTATATTATATATATGTTAGCATATTGTGTTGTAATATATAAGTTTATATAACCATTTGAAATGCCATGATTATAGACCTAATGTTGAATACCAATATATGCATGTGTATATATGTGTAGACATATATAGCTTAAAGTAATAGATTACCTAGTGTATATCCAATGTGAATTCTTGCCTATTTGAGTATTGAATAATTGCATGCTATATAGAGTTGGGTGTATGTTGGCTTGTATAGCCTTGTATTGATGTGTGCTTGCTAGGATAGTCTTGGTTAGGCCTAGTAAGACTTGCTGGATTAGGACATGACCTAATTTGACATAGTTTGACTAGTGCAGTTGACCAGAGTTGACCAAGGGTTGACTTTGGCCTAGTTTGACCTAGATTCATGTAGAATGCATTGTAGTACTTTATATTACCCTTCTGGACATGTTGTGACTTGTGCTGTTCTAATTAGGAGCCAGACACCTCTCCTCGGACAGTATCTTTACCTTGGACATTCAGATATCAGGCGAGTACATTCTCTGATCATTTCATATCCTGTTAGAATTATTTTTCTGCTTTAGATTACTATACTTGATGTTGTCACGTTGGTAACACGGATTAGAACTATATAGACCCTTTCTTGAGATGTTATCCCCTCAGGGAGCATCGTATACTACATGTTCTGTGCGTTTCACTTACATGGTGTATCACTATGCTTCACGGTTCTTCGATCACTTGTGACATGTACTCTCATGATCATAGAGTCTTCCCAAAATCACCCATTTATGGGCATTCCCAGAATCACCCCATTGTGGGCATTCCCAGAATCACCCATTTATGGGCTATCCATGTATCACCTCTTATGGGTGTTGGAGCGTAAAAAGTGCTTCAAAGAAAGAGTCATCCCATTCATAAGTGATCGGTTTTTACACCAAGCAGAGCGGGTAATCTCTTTTACGCCCAAAACTAGGCTAATCAATTTACGCCTAAGCAGGCTGATCATTTTACGCTTGGGTCTACACCTATGATTTTACGCCAAGGACAGAGCAGCCTCTTTTACGCTGGACAAAACTGTCAAATCTCGCATTTAATGCAAACTCTGACATGAAGGTATTAATGATGGCATTTACCACAGAATTCAATGGAATTTGTCTTATACAAAGACCATTGTTGTCGTTTATGGGGATCGAGCTACTTTATGCTCACTGTATGGTTTCTTTTACGCACGGAGTTTTACATGAGTTCTTACGCTCATAAAACAATGTGTGCGTAAAGTCTATTTGAGCCATTTTACGCTCAAGGTTATTCAATAACCACTTTACGCGGGAAACCTATGACAGAGCTATTTTACGCTCATCTTACTGCTTTACGCCCAGAGGATGTTGGGGCTATTTTTACGCCCTATTCTTTCTGGCCAGTTTGGAACGTGGTTTGCCTACATGGACTTCATGCCACATATTTCGAAGAACGTGTGTACATGTATCCTATTCTTACTGAAATGATGGGACACGTGTCAACGTATGCAAAGGATGACTCTGATCATGGGTGGCAGTTGTTAGCGTAAAGACAGATTTTGTTGCTCTTTTACGCACAGAAGCCCCAGTCTATAAATAGACTCATTTTTCTCAAAGACAAGGAGACAGAGAGAACATGAGAGAATACAGAGATCAGAACTTCGAGATTTTGATTCTCCGGAGCATTCTTCTTCAACTTTTCTTTCAGAACAGAGTGAAGCAAAGCAGGAAAGCATTCGGCCTCGCCATCAGTGCCCAAGTGCGTCGATACCTTTCTGGTGACTTAGTTCTTCCAAGTTGTTCTACTTTAAGCAGTGATCTTCATCATCATCATATGGTCCAAGGAACAAAGTGATCATTTACAGATCAGACTTCCATAGCAATACTTTCCCAGAATCAAATTTGTACTTCTTGTACTTTTTCTCGTTTTATTTTCAAAATCTAACCTTTGTTTGGCAATTTTGTTAAGTGAAACAAAATGGCGACTCTGCTGGGGACTACCTTCTCCTCTGATGAGGAGGTGATTGCTCAATATGATGATGTTTCGGTCGGTTCGACCAAGAAGACTCTGGTTGTGCATTTCGAACAGACTGCCTATGAAGAAATGCTCCGAACTGGGGGTGGTTCTCGCCACTCCAATGTTCAAAAGTCTCGCAAAGCACGAAAAGTTTGGATTCCCAAATCTAAAGTGGTTTTTGATCTCTCTGTTGCTTCTGATCACAAGGGAATTCTTTCCACTCCTGTTGTAGGGGCTCCCGTTCGTAACGAGGCGGTCCTTACTTCAGAGTTGTACTCAAAGTGTGATGATTTATCTCCCGTTTGTAACGGTGAAGATAATCAGGTTTCACGCTCACTGCGTAAGAATCAAGTTTTACGCTCAGTGGGTAAGAACCAAATTTTACGCTCAGTACATAAGAATGAATCTCCCATTTGTAATGGGACAGACTCTAAAGTTTATGCTTCTGAGTGTAAGAATCAGTCTCCCGTCGGTGACGTGGCAGGCCCAAATAAATTACGCTCCTCGCGTAAAGTAAAATCTTCCGTCTGTGATGTGGTAGATAATCAATTTTCACGCTCCACGCGTAAAGGTAAGTCTCATGTCTTTGACAGTATAGATAAAATTCATAACGATGTTTGCACATCTAAAATGAATGTACCTAAACGTGTGCAGCGTAAAAATGTCGTTGGTAAAGTTTCTGTCCTACACCAACAACCTTCTTATACTGCTTTACACAAAGTACCAAACTTACAAATTACACGCCATAAAAAGGAGTCCTTCGTGCTAAATCTCAAGATTTACGCACACAACTCCAAACGCGTAAAAATGTACAGTTTGGTTCTGCGAATGAAGCCAGTAATCTTCTTTATACACAAGGCACTAAACGTTTTTCTACCCCAAATGTAATAAAGAAGAATACTCCATCTGTTCCTTCTGATTTACGTGAATTGCTAATGCAAAAACTTAAGAACAGACAATCTCCGGTGACATTCCCCCAAGAAAAACATCATTATGAATATCACCAGGTTGTGATCAACTGTTGTTGTTCGACTTCAAAACGTTCAGTTTTTTATCGTTTAAGTTTTAACTCGCCTCAACATCAAGCTGAAGACCAAGAACATGAGCTGTCATATGTGTCAGTCAATATGGCATCTCATACTAACAGAGGATGACATCCAAGACGGAATATGTCCCAAACCCCAGGTCAACAACAGTTCAACCGGCTTCTTGATTCCTTTGAAGGAGTATATCAGAATACTCGATCAAGAAGACAAAGACAATTGCAGACTTCTGATTCAGAAGCTGGGGGTACTCAATCTTTTGAGTCTGATACCGATAGTATGGATTCATACTTCTATACTAATCCCTCTATATCTTCAAGAGAGGTTGAATCCTATGCTGTTGGAGATGAACCAGAGACGTCATCTGCTAATACGGAACAACGTCTCACTGCCGTAGAGCAATCATTGAAATACATACTCAACATGGTGCAAAGCATGCATCAGATAATTTTGAATCAGCAAACTGCTCAACCTACAGTAATAACTCCGGTACCAGTAGCAGCACAAACTCAAGATAGTTAAGGGGTTGATATACCTTCGAATATTCAAGAGCCTGCTGTTAATCAAAATTCTGCATCTCCAGATCCCATCATTCCAGAAGATGTACCACCTCCAGTGGAGGTTACGGTACATCCAACGACTATTCAATCAAATGTGCTTCCTCAAACCAGTGAAGCCATTCAAGCAGTGCGTGAACTCAAAGCACAGTTTGAAGTTTTGAGGCACAAAGATCAGCTCTAGAGGTTAGGGATTAAGCAACCTTATCCTCCTCATTGGAATGATGTACCCTTTCCACCGAAGTTCAAGCCACAATCCATGGTTTTATTCGATGGAAAAGCATCTCCCAGTCAATATATCAATTACTTTGATATTATGACTATACACTTGCAGAAAAATGATGCTCTTCTCACTCGAGTGTTCATCGGGTGTCTGACGGGTTCAGCTTACGATTGGTATCGTAGCTTACCCGATAACTCTATTTCGTCTTTTGACGAATTCAAGGCAATGTTTCTCTCCCGCTTCTATGAAGGAGGTATGGACATGAACATGTCCTCCTTGATAGAAATCAAACAAAAGAAGAAAGAAGATACTCGGACGTTCATTGAACGTTTTTGACAGGCTACTCTAAAGATGCCTCCTGGTATGCCAGATTCAGCGTTGATTGATACCTGCAAGATGAATCTACGACCATCCATTGCTGTCTTCACAGGTTCCCAATTCACAGATTGGGCTTCGTTTATCATAGCAGCAGTCTCTGCCGAGACCAATGGTAGGTTGGCTCGGGAACACGGGATAATTTTCGCTTCAGAAGATAAAAAAAAGAAAAGTAATCCTGGTAATAATTTTAGCAATCGTAATGTGAAAGGAAAAGATACTCTTATGGTCAATCTCTCCAAGAACAAAACGACATCAAATAATCAGGAATCTTCCAGGCCAAAGGAAGAATACTCTTTTGACGAAAGTGATATCCCAGGGATATTTCAGTGTCTGGTGAAGAGTGGCAAACTTCAGATTCCAGAGCCAAAAAGGCCTAATGAGGTGAATCTGACTGACAATCCCAAATATTGTATCTATCATAGATACATTAATCATCCTACCAGTGCTTGCTATGTCTTGAAAAAGAAGATCCAAGACTTGATAAATGGTGGCGCTTTCGCTTTAACCAATGATGACCATACGGTTACAACCAACATGGTCTCTCTTCAGTTCGGGGATTTTCCTCCACAGCAAGTCCCAGATAGAATTATCCCAATTCCGAAGACGACGATGAAGATCGTGAATATCCCGCCTGCCAGGGAAGAAAATACAAGATTGCTGCCGCTCACATTGAAGAATGGTAAAATCATGTGGGTACATCCTGACTTAATACCTGAGTTGGAAAATGAAGGTAAAACTTTAAAATCCAAGAAAGGTAAGAAAGTCAAAACCTGCAACATGATTTTTCATGTTATTCCAAATCCTGATAACTTGGATCATCTATGGGATGGCCTTCCTCTAGAAGGTAGACTGAAAGGACTAAACATCTGTCCTCCAAGTCTAGCTCCTCCTACCAAGCTCAAGCTTACTCATCAGCAGTGGCTAGCCATGAATAGTGTTCCTTTATACCGGGCACAACAAGTCTTTGCTGTTTATGAAAAAGCTCCAACAGGAATTTCTCCTCGTATCCCGAATCCTTCTCTTTCCTTAACTACAGAGACGTCTATGCTTCATTCTCCTGTAATTGCAGAGGTTTTTTCTTCTTTCTGTGCTGAAACACCTGTCCAAAGCTTACTGCCTATCCACTTGTATAGTCAGCAATCTGTCCTTCTCATGAGGAAGATGTGTTACGACTTTCAAAAGGCAGAAGGTTTGAATTATGATAAAGGAATACGTCTTCCTTTACAAATTCAAAATCAGAATTCCACTGCTGGATTGGGTTCTGAAGTGCCTTGTAACAACCCTCACAAAAAGAAGGCTAAGGGAAGAAAGACTAAATCCTGTAATATGGTACTTCCTTCTCTTGTATCTGAAGAAAAAACTTTTGCTGGTACAAGATTTGGGAAAGAGTACCACAAAGACTATGAGGGATCCTCCAAAGAAGCATAAGATGTAGTGGAGACTCTACCAGTTCAACCTTCTTCTGTTCCTGTTAAACCGTCCGTGGTTGAAAAGGAGAAACAGAAGGCAGTACGCTTTGATATCCCATTGAAGTCTACTTCCAATCAGGGGGTGGTGATGAAGCCTTACAAGTTTGACATCCTAGCTCAGTTAGCCAATACTCCGGCTAGACTTTCTATATTTGAACTGCTTTGCCTTTCCAGAGAAAGCAGGGAGACTTTGAGCGAAGCTTTACTTCAAGCAGATTCATGCTTGGCACAACTCAAGACTCCTGATAATATACCAGTGTCATGTCCGCAATGCCATAGTGTGATGGAAGCAATTTCCAACATCACCTTTACACAAGAGGATATTCTATTGAAACACAACAAGCATGATAGGCCTCTGTGCTACACTGGATATATCGGATCCACTGAAATTGACAGGATTTACATTGATCCTGGGTCTTCAATTAGTATAATTCTTCAGAGTATGCTAAGACCTCTGAGGATTCCTACTAGTGAGCTGACTTACACTAGTACTACGATAGTCGGTTTTAACTCTGGCAAGAGCAAACCACTGGGGAAGATTCGTCTGCAGATTCAGATTGGTGATCTTCGAACTATGGTAACTTTCTATGTTATCAACTCGGACGTATCCTACAATATTCTTCTTGGAAGACCGTGGATTTATGAGCACAATATTGTGCCTTCAACTCTTCACCAATGTTTCAAATATGTGGACTCCCAAAGAGTTGTGAAAACTGAGTTTGCTGATATTAATCCGTTCAAAGGTGTCGAAGCCTACTTCTCTGATTCAAGGCTTTATAAACAAGAGCATGTGAAAGATATATCAGACATGGCTGAAGATCAATCATCATCTGAGGATCAGTCTATTAATGAAGATCTGCCAGAGGAGCAACCTTTGAAGATCATAGTCAAGGGACGAATCCAATCCCAACCTGTCAATGATCAACCTTTGATGATCAAGGTTAAAGGAAGAACTCAAACTTCATCTGAAGAATCAATAAATATTCCTGCTAAGAGCCAAGTTCAACCTTTTATGATCAAGGTCAAAGGACGTACTTCTTGTACGAATGATCCAGAACTACCATTGATTGTCAATCTTGGCAAATCTACGCAGAAGACGGATGATGGTCCACTGTTGATTAATCCGAAGCGTAGCAATCAGACTGTAAATGATATAAATATTGATCATTCTGTACTTTTTGATATCAATGAAGATTTCCTGTTCGAGTATATGGCTGTCAAGTTTATTGAGAGAATGACTTTATCTTCTGATAATCAAAGTCATCAATATAAAGACAACATAGAACCGGAAGAAGCTTTATACATTGATCATAAGGAGAATTCTTTCCCTCCTTATACAGATGTTGGACTGTATGCCCAAAGGTTCCTAACATCTTCTCATTATCTTCTACCTGTGGCCGCTTCATCACAAGCTTGCGTAACTTTTAGACGTTATGAAGAATCTTATTTCGTGGTTCCGTCTGATAAGAAAAACAAGCGCCAAATTGTGTTTGGCCTGGCTAGAAATATCCCTGTTGCTCAGACAGATGAGCTGAAGGATAAAGACAAAGAAAGAATCCGAATTGACAAATACAGTCAGCAATTTATCAAGATCATCCAGAACATGGGGTATGATTTGAAGACTATGCAAGGTCTCAATCAAGGCAAGGGCAGACGATTACCATTAGGTGGTGATCCGTTTTACCAAAAGACTCGTCATGGGTTGGGATATGACCCGTTCCATATGTTTTATGACGATATACAAGAAGAATTCTCTTCTAGCTCTTCGTAATCATCAGATTCGGAAGAAATTCTATTCATCGAATCCGATATGTCTCGTTCCTCATATTGTGAATCTGGGCAAATATTCTCAGTCAATATGGTTCAAGCCGATGATGAATCAGAGCCATTTGAGAATGATCCTTGGGCTCAACAGATGGATACTCAATGGGAACTTCGTTTTGAACAGCGACAGCCACCTACAGAAGATGAGGTTATCCAGATTGATGTTGGAGATGGAATTACGTCTAAACCAATATTCATCAGTAAGAATCTTTCTGAAGATGAAAAGGAAGAGCTGATAAAACTTATCAAAGATTACATTGACATCTTTGCATGGAGTTATGAGGATATGCCAGGACTAGATCCTAAAGTTGCTACTCATAAACTCAACATTTTGCCTAATGTCAAACCTGTAAAACAACAGCAACGGCGCTTTAGACCAGATATGATGGATGCAATTGAAGCAGAAGTCAAGAAGCTGATTACGTGTAGCTTTGTTCGTGAAGAACAACACCCAGATTGGGTGGCCAATATTGTTCCTGTTATGAAGAAGAACAGAAAAGTCCGAGTTTGTATAGATTACCAAGATCTTAATACGGCTTGTCCAAAAGACGAATTTCTACTTCCAATTACTGATGTCATGATAGACAATACATGTGGTTTTGAACGCATGTCTTTCATGGACGGATTCTCAGGATACAATCAAATCAAGATGCATCCAGAAGATGAGAAACACACCGCTTTTCGTACACCTCTTGGGGTCTACTACTATACAGTTATGCCGTTTGGTCTTAAAAACGTCGGTGCCACGTATCAACGGGCTATGAGCAATATCTTTCAAGAACATCTACGGAAGATAGTTGAATGCTATGTAGATTACATCGCTGTTAAAAGTCGATCAAAGGATGATCACATTCAGGACTTGAGAACAGTATTTGAATTGATGCGCCAGCATCAATTGAAAATGAACCCTACTAAGTCCTTCTTAGGGGTTTCCAGTGGCAAGTTTCTCGGATTTGTCATTACCTCTCAAGGTATCCATGTCGATCCTGATAAGGTTAAAGCAATTCTTGAAATGTGTCCTCCTCGTAATCTGAAAGAACTCCGTGGCTTTCAGGGCCGTATTGCTTATATCAGAAGATTTATATCTAATCTTTCTGGAAGATGTCAACCTTTCTCCCGTCTATTAAAGAAAGGGGTATCTTTCGTCTGGAATGAAGCGTGTCAAAAAGCCTTCAATGACATTAAGCAATATCTTACAAACCCGCCTGTTCTGGTACCTCCGGTGATAGGAAGACCATTTTTGCTATATGTTCGAGCCTTGGATCATTCACTTGGCGCTCTTCTGGCACAGAAAAGTGATATGGGTCATGAACAAGCAATATATTATCTGAGCAGAATGATGGTCGGAGCTGAACACAGATATACTCCTGTGGAAAAGGAATGTCTAGCTTTGGTTTTTGCCGTCCAAAAGACAAGGCATTATGTCACTGGACAGACTATTCATGTCATCTCCAGAATAAATCTCATTCGAGGTATTGATGAGAAAACCGAGCATTCTTAATTCCAGGTTAGCTACCTGGGCGATGTTGCTCACTCCTTATGACATGATTTATGTGCCTCAAAAATCAGTAAAGGGCCAAGCGTTAGCTGATTTCTTAGCTGCTCATCCTATACCTGAAACTTCGAAGTTATATGAAGACATTCCAGACGAAGTAGTGGATTGTAACATGACTTTGAAAAATGATATATGGCAATTATATTTTGATGGAGCATCACGAGTGGGACCTAAAGGCAATATTGTCTCTGGGGTAGGAATTGTCTTGGTTTCTCCTGACAAAATGGTCATATACCGTACCTATTCTCTTAATGAGCCATGCTCTAACAATGTAGTAGAATATAATGCTCTATTGATTGGTCTCCAAGTATCAAAATAATTGGATATTGAATTCTTAGAGGCTTATGGAGATTCTCAATTGATCGTTAATCAAGTTAGAGGGACTTATGAAGTCAGAAATCCTGATTTCATCCCCTATCATCAGGTGGTAGTCGAGTTGGTCCTATCATTCAAAGGATTCTTCATTGAATTTCTACCATATTCTCAGAATGTGGAGGCTGATGCTCTTGCCAGCTTAGCTGCAGACTTGGCTGTCCCAGTCCGAAGGCAAAATACAATTATTTTGTTGGACCGAGACTTGTTCTGTGTGAAGAGTAATCTGTATATTGAACAAAGTTATACTACAGAGTCAAGTTCCCAGCATAAAGATTGGAGAACTTCATTCATTGATTATGCAGTTCATGGGATTTTGCCTGAAGATCCTAAAGAAGCTGCATCAATTAAGAGACGATCATTTCGATTCTATTATGATTCGTCTTTACATATGCTATATCGTCGTTCATATGACGGACTCTTGCTGCGCTGTCTCTCAGAAAGTGAAGCCAAACAAACACTGCGTGAGGCTCATGATGGTGTCTGTGGTGCTCATCAACAGGGTCCAAAGTTGCAAGACCGCATTCGGAGAATGGGGTATTATTGGCCTTCTATGATAGCAGATGCTGTAGACTATGCCAGAAGATGTAAAGCATGTCAGATTCATGCTGATTTTATTCATCAACCATCTGAATTTCTACATCCTACAACAGCCTCTTGGTCCTTCGAAGCTTGGGGTATGGATGTTATTGGTCCTATTAACCCTCCTTCTGTCAAAGGACATCGGTTTATACTAACTATAACCGATTACTTTTCGAAGTGGGCAGAAGCAGTCCCCCTTGTAGAAGTGAAAACATCTAATGTGATCAGTTTCATCAAGCACCATGTCATTTATCGTTTCGGGATTCTTCGACGGATAATTCATGACAATGGTCCACAATTTGCCAGTCAAGCATTTTATCGATTCTGTGACAAGAATCGAATTCAGAATTTGGCTTCTACGGCTTATAATCCAGCTGCTAATGGTTTAGCTGAAGCTTTCAATAAGACGATCATCAAACTTCTCAAAAAGTTTGTCTCTTCTAATAAACGTGATTGGAATGAGAAACTTGGAGAATGTTTATGGGCTTATCGAACAACAGTCCGGACTCCTACTGGTTTTATACCATTCTTATTGGTTTACAGATGCGAAGTTGTTCTCCCATTGGAAATCCAGATCCCTTCTCTACGAATAGCCATTGCTAATGAGCTAACTACGGAGAATAATGATCGCTTACGCTCCAAAAACTTGAAGGATTGGATGAAAAGCGTCTTCAAGCACAACAACACATCGAACTGTATCAAGCCCGCATATCTCGAACTTTTAATCGTAAAGTTAAGGAGAGGGTATTCAAAGTTGGCGAGCTTGTATTAGCTGTTTGGAGACCGATGGTAATGACTCATAAAAGTAAAGGAAAATTCTAAGCAAAATGGGAAGGCCCTTATGTAATTGAGTCCGTATTTTCCAATGGCGCCTATCGGTTGTCAAAACCCAATGGAGATCTACTCATGCTGCCGATCAATGGCAAATTTCTTAAGAAATACTATGTATAAAAAGAGAAGACAGAACAAAAATAAAACTTCTTTTATTATTATTTTTGTTCAAAATAAAAGACTAAGGACGAGGGCCACTCCCTTCGTTATTGAATACATAGTCGGCCAATGCATAGAAGGCGTCGTTTCCTGAACTCATGAAAAGTTTACAGACAGCCATCCTCGACGCTTCTTCTTCAGGAGTTTTCTCTGGCTCTACTAAAAAAGCAAGAATGTCTTCAGGTGGCTTGGGCGCAGAAGAGCTTCCACCTATTTCGGTCGAGCCTGATGAGCCTGATACAGGGGGTTCAACGGGGAACGTATCAATGATGCCCTCGATTCTTCAGGAGTTTTCTTTTGCTGTATATCTTTGGAAGACATTTCCAATAGAGGAGCAGAAATAAGAATGGAATGATTACAGAGAATTCTCACCTATTTATAGAAGAGGATTACTAATAAACTATTCTCTGAAATTGAAAACGACTTTTTACTTCTGAAAAGGCTCGTCCATTCATGTTACCAGGTTCATCCATTTAATTATGGAATTGAATCGTCCTTTCTGTTCCCAAGAAATATGCTGATTCATCCACCGTCTTGACATATATGCTCGCAATATCTGTCTTCTTAATCCCCAGCTACCAAGGTTTGGTTAAGTTGACTTCTTGTTTTCGGGAAAAGGGATTTTATATCTTCTATTTTTATCAATTGATTAGAAAGTGAGATTCGCTATTTATCATGTTTCCATGACCTCTGAATAAATATTAAATCTACTTTCTTTTCCTATCTATCACTTCTATTTGACCTCTGCATAGATATTAATCGAATTTTCTTTTGAGTTCATATATGCTATTATGTCCATATTACCTCTGATAGTATCATATACTCTAAAACAGAAAATAAGATTTTATTTATCTATCATGTCCATATTACATCCAAATAGATACAAATCATTGATCATAGAAGAATCATCATTTTCATTCCCATATCATCAAAAAGTCTATTATATTTCTTAGACTTTCTTACAAGTTATAATGGAAATCTCTTACATTCTTGGATTTTCATTCTATACACCAACGATAACCTAATAGAGATCTATTTCTTCTTTGATCCTCTTTGACGGGTTCGTTGTTGGTGCCAGTTCCTGACTGTCTGAGCTCCAGTGGCAACCAGAATAGCAGGAATCAAACTCTGGTCTTCTCTCTCAGACGAGAGGAGAACCCCAGAGTATGGCAGCCCGAAGGCGTGTTGCTGCCAATACAATTGGTGGATTAGTGGCGGCACCTCAAAGGAGATAGGAATGTATCCAGCATTGGAATACGATTCCTAGTTCTGCCGTGAAAGGAACTCTACTACCCGATTTCTCGGGGTAGAGTTAACTCCACCATCCAACTCTCCGTGTATAAAGGCTCTTCCTACCAACAGAGGAAGACCCTTCTATCTCACGAAGAGTTCTGAGTTGTCTGATTTGCACGTCAAAAGCGCATGAGCTCCCTGATGTTGATGTCAGAAGAACGCTCCTCACAACGTCAAAATCGCCAATGCCGGTTCTGGAAAAGCTGCTCAGCCAAACTTCTGCAGAAAATAACAAAGAAGAAGTGTTTTAAAAATAGAAGTATTATCAGATGCGTATTAAACGCTAATTAAAAACAGATCACAAGGCTTTTTATGCCAGTGCTTCAGCAAGGCTTTTACGTCGGTGATTCAACAAGGCTTTTACGCCAGTGCTTCAGCAAGGCTTTTACGCCAGTGCTTCAGCAAGGCTTTTACGCCGGTGATTCAACAAGGCTTTTACGCCAGCAATTAGCAAGGCTTTTTACACCAGTGCTTCAGCAAGGCTTTTACGCCGGTGATTCAACAAGGCTTTTATGCCAGCAATCAGCAAGGCTTTTTACGCCAGTGCTTCAGCAAGGCTTTTACGCCGGTGATTCAACAAGGCTTTTATGCCAGCAATCTGCAAGGCTTTTACGCCGGTGCTTCAACAAGGCTTTTACGCCAGTGCTTCAGCAAGTTTTTACGCTCGTCAAGAATTTACGCTCATGAATAGATGTTTTCAACATAAAAATTCGAAAGACAGATATTTGCTTACGATCGGACTTACCATTTGAGTCGAATGGTTTGGCTCTAATGGTGGTTGAATCTACGTCTAATGACTGGGCATACAAAAGAACACCGTGGGAAAGCTTCGCCATCCTCATTTGTTGGAGAACAACATCACAGAAAGTTATCTTCAGTGGAATGAGTACGAGAATATATGAAACATTCTCGGCTATTTATAAAGGCTGAAGAACTGTTGGGATGGGTCTATTTCGGAGGAAGATCCTATTTTAACACTCTCGTAACCACAAGACAGACACCACGTGTCAGGTTTGTTTCTTGGGAATGAACAATCATAGAAGCAGTCAAAATAAGTGTTGAACAGTTGAGATTAACATCAGACTTTATTTATAAAAAGGGGGGAGTGGACCCCTACATATAAGAGAGTCGCAATACATGGAATTTCATTTTCCCTCTCCTTCGTTGGACTGACGAAGGGAGGCACCTAACTCACGCATGTTGTGAATCCCAGAGCGACGCATCTGATTTAAAAATGCTTCTGCATCTCCTGAGCCCTCATATGCAGTCGGGGGACCACCATCGATGCGGCTGAAGACTGCTGGAGTTAATCCGCAGCACGCTACAAAGTTGCGTGCTCGCTCAAAGTCAATCCTTGAGCCCGAAGCCTCTTCATTGTTAATCTCCTTCTTGGGCGCCATGTCACTATGGAGATGAATGACAAGAGTGAAGAATTTCTCCTCATTTATATGGTTAAATCAGCTCTCCATATTCCTCATTGGAAACTGTTCATTATAAATGCAAACTCGGGGAAGCGAAAAGGCATTCGAAAGTTTCGAAAAAAAGAAATTCATTGTGACAATTAAGTGTTGACCGACACTATTGGAAATTACGCCTACTGTTGGACATCCCCGCTTTTACGCGGATGGCTGTTGCGTATCCCAAATTTTACGCTGGCAGATCAAATCTCAACTTTTACGCTTCTATTCAAAGTGTTTCAAATTTTGGAGATATTTGAAAACTTTGAAGGGGGTCTTGCAGGAGCGTAAAAAGTGCTTCAAAGAAAGAGTCATCCCATTCATAAGTGATCGATTTTTACACCAAGCAGAGCGGGTAATCTCTTTTATGCCCAAAACTAGGCTAATCAATTTACGCCTAAGCAGGCTGATCATTTTACGCTTGGGTCTACACCTATGATTTTACGCCAAGGACAGAGCAGCCTCTTTTACGCTGGACAAAACTGTCAAATCTCGCATTTAATGCAAATTCTGACATGAAGATATTAATGATGGCATTTACCACAGAATTCAATGGAATTTGTCTTATACAAAGACCATTGTTGTCGTTTATGGGGATCGAGCTACTTTACGCTCACTATATGGTTTCTTTTACGCACGGAGTTTTACATGAGTTCTTACGCTCATAAAACAATATGTGCGTAAAGTCTATTTGAGCCATTTTACGCTCAAGGTTATTCAATAACCACTTTACGCGAAAAACCTATGACAGAGCTATTTTACGCTCATCTTACTGCTTTACGCCCAGAGGATGTTGGGGCTATTTTTACGCCCTATTCTTTCTGGCCAGTTTGGAACGTGGTTTGCCTACATGGCCTTCATGCCACATATTTCGAAGAACGTGTGTACATGTATCCTATTCTTACTGAAATGATGGGAAGCGTGTCAACGTATGCAAAGGATGACTCTGATCATGGGTGGCAGTTGTTAGCGTAAAGACAGATTTTGATGCTCTTTTACGCACAGAAGCCCCAGTCTATAAATAGACTCATTTTTCTCAAAGATAAGGAGACAGTGAGAACATGAGAGAATACAGAGATCAGAACTTCGAGACTTTGATTCTCCGGAGCATTCTTCTTCAACTTTTCTTTCAGAACAGAGTGAAGCAAAGCAGGAAAGCATTCGGCCTCGCCATCAGTGTCCAAGTGCATTGATACCTTTCTGGTGACTTAGTTCTTCCAAGTTGTTCTACTTCAAGCAGTGATCTTCATCATCATCATATGGTCCAAGGAACAAAGTGATCATTTATAGATCAGACTTCCATAGCAATACTTTCCCAGAATCAAATTTGTACTTCTTGTACTTTTTCTCGTTTTATTTTCAAAATCTAACCTTTGTTTGGCAATTTTGTTAAGTGAAACAATGGACCTTTGCATGGAATCATAACATAACCTAGTTGGATCCTTGTATATTGATTGGGGGTACGGGGGAGTAGAAGTAAACATGTGAATAATATCCAAGTAGTACAGTTCCCAGAATCACTCCATAGTATAGTTCCCAGAATCTCCTATGCCATTCACATGTTTATATTGTACTCTGACTCACTAGCCACTGTTAGCTCTCTACTTATAGTAGATATTTCTATTGCAGTTCTCTTTCTCTATTTACATACTGTATTTCCTTCAGATCTTGTATCTTACTTTACTGCATGATTATATTTTCTAACCTGCTATGATCTGTTGAGATGTACTGTGCTCGCTCCAGTCCTGACTGGACCCGTTGATAAATTTTACAGATAGCCTGGAGGTTGCCTGCTAGCCTAGAGGAGACAGTAGAGGTTGTATAGATAGCTAGGGTTTTTGCTTATAGTTTATTTTCAGTCATCTTGAGTTGTATTTATGGATTACTGTATTTGAGTTTTGAGATGTATTCTGAGTTTGTATCTTAGACACTTAGACTTTTATCTGTTGTATCTCTTTTCGATTTCATGTTTTATCTATCTTCCTTTATGCCCTACCTTAGATGTGATTGAGTTTACATTCTGCTATGTCACCCCCATTCGGAGAGTATAAACTGTTTAGTCTTATACTGTTAGATGCATTGAGACCTAGGACAGCGTTCTACCATCGATACTACGGCGTAGGCTGGGCGTTGTTACGTTCTCGTGCCCTAACTCTAGGGTGCGGGTCGTGACACGTTTTTAGTGGTGGCCCATGCAGGTCGAGATTTGCATTAGTGCGATTTCGTAGTAGCGCAACGACTTAGTTGTACTACTACGAGCCTGCTATAGGATATATAAATTAAGATGTTAGGATGAGAGGATACTCAATCACTGTTAGGATTCCTTGAGAGATTCCTTGGATGAACCTTGAGAATCTTATTTTGAATTCTGATTTAAACTCCTTTTCCTTATTTTGATTCACCTTTTTCCTTGATTTGAATTTGATTTTGTGGATTCATTGTAGAACTTTGAATCCTGGTATTAGTTGATGATTTTGATAAAATTTTGTAGTTGTTGATTTAATTTTGTATTTAGATTAATATTTTCAAATCCAAGGTACTCAATCACACTTAGGATTCTTTGAGAGATTTCTGGGACGACCCCTGAGAAACTTATTTTGAACTTCAATTGGAATTCCTTTTCCTCTTGTTTGGATTCACCCTCATTCCTTGCTATTGAATTTAAGCTTGATGGGTTCCTCTCGTTTGAACCGATGAGAAGGAACATATCTTTATTATTCTTTCTCGCCATTATTCCCTTGCATTTTTATTTACCTCTTATCTTAAACTCTGTCTCATTACATTAATTACCCATATCTTGTTGTCCCTACCAGATGTACTTCGAAACCCTTAAATCTTCGTATCTTTTGCATGGGAAAGGCTAAGGAAGTGACGTAAATTATGTAGCTCAGAGAAGACGTAACTGGTTATTTTATGATGATCTAAAGGAAATCAAATGTAGAGTGTTCCATATGGAAACTTGAGATAGAAATGTGGTAAAGGTCTCGAATAGAATAAAGAGATATATACTGCCAATCTGGAAACAATTACATTTGGAGAAATTTTGGGGAAAACTTTTACTCTGAGGCTATGTAGAAGGTTAGTAATGGAAAAGAGAAGTTAATTGTGTTTAATAAGGATATTAAACAAGATGTTGCAAGAAAATGACTAGGGATAGAGAGAACACAAAGTTATGGAAGTTTAGAGATTGTTGTGAAATATTTTTAGGAGAATAATATTCAAGGGTGTATATCGAAGAAAATACGAAAGTTGATTTTATGATGGAAGATAAGTTTTGTAAGGCCTAGAGATTTAAATTAAATAATACGAGAAGAACAATTTGAACAAGTTCAAGGAATTCGTAAACGGGATTTAGAGGTTTTGGGTCAAATTTAAGACAAGGTGAAAGAACTTGGAAATTTAAATAAATGGTTAATGTTGATTCCTAAATGTGAGGGCTGTGCTTCAAGAGTGATGTTTGGAAATTGGGAATTGCCTACGGTAGTCATGGTAAGGGTTTAAGTAAAGGTTAAATTTTCATATGGAGACTAGTGAGGTAAAAATATGATTGGCAAGTTATGACTAGATGAACTTAAGAGTATCAAAAGCAGATGACTAACTCGATATTCATTATTTTTGTGCATTAATTACCACCTCTTGAACTCCCACTTTCTAATTGAGATCCTTGACGTTCCTTATTGTGACTTTGATATTCGGAATGTAATACTAGTTGTTACCCTCCAACAAATCTTATATGCAAGACCTAGACGAGCTCACCTTCGTTTAGGTATATCATGTCCCACTAAAACCCGTCTTCTTGTACTATATTTTCTTGATATGATTTTCTGGTCAACTGGCTAAACTATAACCTCTACCATTATACTAAATTTCTTCTTATTTCAATTAGAAATCCAGCCTTGACTCAATTCTTTCGACCCGACATGTGATGGTGTTCTGCTTGTTTCCTTAGATGCTTAACCTTGTACCTTATCTGATTACTTGACCCGTTGGTTAAGAAACTTGGACTATGTAATTCCTTTCATCATTACCACCCTTATATCTTGTGCTGCTAAATTAGCCTTAGTTTTGCAAGCTTATCTATTTTTGAGCTTGGTCATGACATATTTTACTGGGTGGCCACCCACTAACATATTGTCTAATCAGAACCGGTACATGATGGTCTGATTAACCTATTGCACTTTGGTTCGCTTTTTCATGTATCAATCTACGAGAATGGAGACATAGTTAAACTTGACCCTAGAGTCTCATTCGCGACAGCCTTGACAATTCTCCTTGAAATCTTTTCATCGCCTATGAACCTCGTATTCGTACTCAGTCGAATTAAATTTAATCATGACCTGAACCTCCATCATTGGATGCTCGTGCTCATACTTTGATTTCATTGATTTCTCTTCTTGCCCAAATCTCGTTTTATCCCGAAATTGATCAACTTAGATCGTGTCAAGACAAAAATCTATTTGTGATTTGTTGTGCCTAAATTTTCAATTTTTGTCATTTTATGGAATAGTAACCTTTTAATAATTTCTTAGTTGCTTGTTAATGACCAATTTTTATATAGGATGGTAGACAGCCCTACAACCTTGATGATTGTTGTTCCCTTACCTTCCCAATTGGGACACCCTAGATTGTTTGTGTGTTGATACCATAGTACTGTTTTAACCTAGAATGATTAGTGTACCTAGGTGAGACTTCTAACTGCTACGGTATGCCCTGACCTTGTATACTATTCCTTCAAATTGCATGATTTAGATAAAAATTTTAGACCTTGATTGTTGGGAAATAGGGACGTCACCCCATTAGTATCAGTTGTAGATATATATAGGTTAGTCCTTGATGTGGGGATGTGTGTCTATAAACATGTAGCTTATGAGATTTATGAGAGATTATAGTATCAGCCTTGATAGGATGTACTAGTCTTTTGGTGAGTATAAATGTGTTATGAGAGATAGGGGCCTATATATCTTAGTAATGCATCGTTCCTATGGTAATAGAATGTATTAATAGATGGTTAATAGGAAGATAATAGTTTGAGCATACCTATAGCCTATGATCAGTTCCTTTTCATCCTTTGTTAAGACCACTTTAAAGTAGGTCCAGTCCCTTGAATATAGGTTCCAGTCCATATTTTATTGAAGTTCCATTACCGCCGTACAACAGAGCAGTGTTGGAGGTATTCCTAGATTGACACTATTTAGATGTCCGTTTATTATTCCAGTGTTAGAAAGTGTTACCTTAGATATTGGGTAGGTTAGAGGCTCTAGAAGGAGTACTATCGATCTTAAATTTCGAGGACGAAATTTTTCTAAGGTGGGTAGAGTTGTAGCACCCAGTTTTCCAAATGAGGGTAATTTTGAAATTTCGTGTTTATAATTATTTTAATAATGATATTTAATTCATGATATAATTTTTGGTGATTTTAAATCATTTTAAAATTATTTAAATCAATGACTTGTAGTTTTGACGTTTTGCTAGTAAAACCCTAGAGACTGTTTGACCTAGAGCCTAACCATGTGATTATGATATTTTAATGTCATTTCTGGCCTAAGGATATGCTTGCATTTGACCTCTTTGAATTATTCTGATATTTATTTTATTATTTATGATATTGTTTTGGGGTTATTTGAGTCGGGTTCGAATTTCATCTCAATCCGACTTGTAACGGGGACCCGGGGTAACTTAGACTCTAGTTGGACCCATGCATTAGTTAGCCATGGCCCACATTTTAATTAATCATGTTAGAAAGATTAGTCATATTCCTAATTATTAGGTTAACCATTTAGAGTTTTTATTTTGACCCTTTTACCCACAAACCCTAACCAAAATTGTTTTAAACACTTATAACTAAGGGAGGGGCAAACTTGTAATATTCAATGGGGGGATAACCATTGTGGCCGGCCCTAATAGGACTCCCATCTCATTTCCTTTCTTTGAGAAGTCTTCTTCCCCAAGTGCTCTCAAGCTCTCCCAAGGAAGAAGCCTTTCTCCATAGATTTTCTCTCCTTTAGGTAATATTTCCTTCTCTTTTATTTCTCCATTTTGCATTTAGGAAAGTTTTAACCATAGAAATGACCCCCATTGTTGTGTCCCTATTTTGTGTCCTCTTGTGCCCATTATGTGTCCTTTAGGGATTTCTATTGTATTATTGTTGTGTCTTGTGTTCATGGGGAAAACCCCCAAACTTGGACACACTTTATATTTAAAATATTGATTAAATGAATTAATTCATATTAAATCTCAGATTTGAATATGTAGAGATGTGTTCTTGAGTACTTTATATTTCATTCATGTATCTCTTATAGATGTGTTCATGTTACATATATAGATTTGTGTATGTATATATATAAATATATATATATATATATATATATATATATATATATATATATATATATATATATATATATATAATTTGTAATGAGAGTGTATCTATATTTATATATGTAATAAATGGTTCATGATGATTATATAATCAAGTTTGTGAGTGTGGTTCCTCATATTATTATTGTCATTATTGTTGTGGATAATTAGGATATATATTGTGTATTCTTTTGGCTCAAACTATCTAAATCCGTCACGATTTTTATCCACGTTTTTAATTTCAGCCGTAACTTAGAAATGTCATAACTTCTAGCTCAAAGCTCGGTTTAATCTTCCATTTTTTTTAAAAGATGAATATTGAAGTTATCTTTCCAAAAACATGTATTAATAGGCCTAATTCCTTCTGTAACTTTCTGAAGAATTATTTGAGTGTCAGTTGTACGAAAGACAAACGCGTTCTCGGTGTTTTCGCGATTTCGGGAGTTTCCGAAAACAAAAACGCGATCCGTTTGAAGTTTCGGAAAGCTAACACATAGATCGATAACATACTTTAATCCTAGATTTAATTCATGCTGAGATGGTACAGTATTGATTATTAGTTGGAGTTACTATTCGGCATATGCATTTTGTGTACCCTTGTGTGTAATATAATGTTCTATTTGATTTTAACCCATATTAATGTATATAAATTATGTAATTAAATAGAGAATACAAGCATGAGTAAATGGTTAAATAAATAATGTATGAGGTGTAAGTATCCTATCTAATGTAAGCATGTATAAGTATGGCTTGTAATGAATATGTAGGTTCCATAGTATGTAATGTATGGTGCATATAATAGTGCAAGAGAATAAATGAATGCAAGCATGAATGTAATGTAATAATAGATGTAATGTATGCAATATACAAGTTAATGAGATGTAATATTCTATGTTAACACAAATCCTATATTACCTCATGTACCCCTTACACTATGTTGACACTATCACACTTGATACTTTGTTCACTTACACTTTGACACTCTTTGATATGTATACACTATGTATGCCCATTTAACCCTCACTTGCCCCTTTGCCATGTTCACATACACACACATAGCCTCTTAAATAAGTATTTATGAATACAGTTAACTTAGCTATGTATGTATATTATATATATGTTAGCATATTGTGTTGTAATATATAAGTTTATATAACCATTTGAAATGCCATGATTATAGACCTAATGTTGAATACCAATATATGCATGTGTATATATGTGTAGACATATATAGCTTAAAGTAATAGATTACCTAGTGTATATCCAATGTGAATTCTTGCCTATTTGAGTATTGAATAATTGCATGCTATATAGAGTTGGGTGTATGTTGGCTTGTATAGCCTTGTATTGATGTGTACTTGCTAGGATAGTCTTGGTTAGGCCTAGTAAGACTTGCTGGGTTAGGACATGACCTAATTTGACATAGTTTGACTAGTACAGTTGACCAAAGTTGACCAAGGGTTGACTTTGGCCTAGTTTGACCTAGATTCATGTAGAATGCATTGTAGTACTTTATATTACCCTTCTGGACATGTTGTGACTTGTGTTGTTCTAATTAGGAGCCAGACACCTCTCCTCGGACAGTATCTTTACCTTGGACATTCAAATATCAGGCGAGTACATTCTCTGATCATTTCATATCCTGTTAGAATTATTTTCCTGCTTTAGATTACTATACTTGATACTTTCACGTTGGTAACACGGATTAGTACTGTATGGATCCTTTTTTGAGATGTTATCCCCTCAGGGAGCATCGTATACTACATGTTCTGTGTGTTTCACTTACATGGTGTATCACTATGCTTCACGGTTCTTCGATCACTTGTGACATGTACTCTCATGATCATAGAGTCTTCCCAGAATCACCCATTTATGGGCATTCCCAAAATCACCCCATTGTGGGCATTCCCAGAATCATCCATTTATGGGCTATCCATGTATCACCCCTTGTGGGCCTTTGCATGGAATCATAACATAACCTGGTTGGATCCTTGTGTATTGATTGGGGGTACGGGAGAGTAGAAGTAAACATGTGAATAATATCCAAGTAGTACAGTTCCCAGAATTACTCTATAGTATAGTTCCCAGAATCTCCTATGCCATTCACATGTTTATATTGTATTCTGACTCACTAGCCACTGTTAGCTCTCTACTTATAGTAGATATTTCTATTACAGTTCTCTTTCTCTGTTTACATACTGTATTTCCTTCAGATCTTGTATCTTACTTTACTGCATGATTATATTTTTTAACCTGCTATGATCTGTTGAGATGTACTGTGCTCGCTCCAGTCCTGACTGGACCCGTTGATAAATTTTACAGATAGCCTGGAGGTTGCCTGCTAGCCTAGAGGAGACAGTAGAGGTTGCATAGATAGCTAGGGTTTTTGCTTATAGTTTATTTTCAGTCATCTTGAGTTGTACTTATGGATTACTGTATTTGAGTTTTGAGATGTATTTTGAGTTTGTATCTTAGACACTTAGACTTCTATCTGTTGTATCTCTTTGCAATTTCACGTTTTATCTATCTTCCTTTATGCTCTACCTTAGATGTGATTGAGTTTACATTCTGCTATGTCACCCCCATTCGGGGAGTATAAACTTTTTAGTCTTATACGGTTAGATGCATTGAGAACTAGGACAGCGTTCTACCGTCGACACTGCGGCGTAGGCTGGGCATTGTTACGTTCTCGTGCCCTAACTCTAGGGTCCGGGTCGTGACAGATCACCAGTTTAATACAGAACCAGAATTAAAGAGTTTTAAGTGTTATCAACACCAAGCAAAGTATAACTCAAATATAAAACATGAAACTAAAAGACACAACCCAACATTCCTAGCAGTCTAATCCAAGCACTATTGGTCTCCTTTAGGCTAGCTGAGATCCTCGAAGTTATCTGTAAAATTTTCAATATTATCCTGTCAGGACGGGAACGAGCATAATCTCCAATAAAGTTCTAGTTAGACGATAAAGAATATGTAGCAGTAAATAGAGAGAATATACATGTGAAATAGAAAGTACATGAAAGTAACATGACAAGGTTAAAGATGTAAACTATAACTAGAGCAATGGCAAGAAAACTGATCATATCATGTACAAGAGTCAAAAATCATACTATCTATTTGAGTGAATACTAGCTTTGACATGTGGCCCGCTTGGAAACTTGTACAATGTTTACGGCCTGGTTAATCATATGTGGGGTGTATGACTAACACTCACAATCAATACTTGTACAATAGGGGTAATGACCACATATCTACACTAATACTTCCCGTCCTTGAATGATACAGTGGATCCAACCATGACACGTTATGACAAATTCTCTGAGAAGGTCACGTGCCATCACAGGAATCGTGTCTATACAATGCACTAGGAACAATAAAAAAGGCTTGCACAAGACATACCAAGGAATACAAGAAATAACATCTCATGACGGGATCTAGACAAATACCAATCCTTGTGAACAATGTGTCAAGAGAACAAGAATATCTGCACTAAATACAAGAAACATAAAGGATATCATAAAACAAAAATATTAGAGAATGTACTCGCCTGATACCCTGAGCAACTGATATACATGATGTCCAAACTGGAGTCACAGAGTCATATTTAGAGCAATACACGTTTAAAGAGTTCAAATATATAATAATTGAAGTGTACAATGAAATCTACATAATTCTAGGTCATTCTAGGTCAAGTCAACTCTTGGTAAACTCTGGTCAACCTTTAGTCAAACTAGGTCAACATCTAAGGCTAACTTGGTCAACTGTCTAGGGTTTGGTCAAAATCTAGTCAACACACCCAATTTGGTTTAGTGAGTCTATTCTAGGTCAATCTATAGGGTATCCAAAAGTATAGGCTAAGATACCAAGATACTTATACATATACCATATAATCAATACCACATCAATACCACATCATTATATATATATATATATATATATATATATATATATATATATATATATATATATATATATATATATATATATATAGTATCTAGCAACATCTCTTAGGTATTCACTTATCTATAACCTCTCATATATCCATATACCCCCAATACTCATATATATCTATATAGGCCTAGCATGTATATATCATATACATATACACTCATAGCCTACAAAAAAAACTGAACCATCATATATATATATATATATATATATATATATATATATATATACTCAGAATTCTGAACCTATATATAACCTTAACATATATTACATCTAGATATTCTAAGCATCCTTCAATCCTTCTATATATATAACATAGATATACTCATATCTATATGGCTAGCACCCCCCCACATCTGATACATATATATATATATATATATATTATATATATATATATATATATATATATATATATATAATATACCAGACTTAAAATATATATATATATATATATATATATATATATATATATATATATATATATATATATACGAGACTTTGCTGGCTGCCATTGATGAGGAGGAAGTCAAAGCTGCGGTCTGGTCCATTAACGAGCACAGTACCCCGGGGCCGGACGGCTTCAACGGCGTCTTCTTCAGAGACTATTGGGATATTATTAAAATGGACCTTGTCAAAGCCACTATTGCCTTCCTTCAAGGGGCCAGATACCCTAACTCCATCTCCTGCGCCAACATCATCCTTATCCCCAAAAAAGACAATCCGGAATCTTTCAAAGACTTTCGCCCGATCAGCCTCTGCACATTCACCAACAAGATTATATCCAAGATCATCGCCAATCGGATGTCCGATCTCCTCCCCAAGATCATTTTCGAGGAGCAGAGCGGGTTTGTTAGAGGCCGCAATATTACAGACAATATCCTTCTTGTGCAAGAGATGATCATGTGCATGAAGTTCCCATCGAGGGAGGGGAACGTCTCCATCAAACTGGACATGGAAAAAGCATACGACCGCCTGGACTGGCAATTCATGATCTGGGTGCTCAGGGCCTTTGGCTTCTCCGAGACTTGGATTGACATCGTCTTCAGATCAATCAACAACGCGTGGTTCTCCACCGTGATCAACGGCCAGACGGGATGAGACAGGGAGACCCGCTCTCCTCTACCATTTTCATCATTGCGGCCGAAGCTCTCAGCAGAAGCCTCAACAGCATGCCCGGCATACCCGGCTTCAATCATTTCCACACAACCACCGGCTGCCCTCTTATCACTCACCTGGCTTACGCGGACGATATCCTCATCTTCTCCTCTGGAGACAGCGGTTCGATTGAGGTCGTTTTGAGCACGATTGCCAGATACACTAAATGCTCGGGTCAGCGAGTTAACAAAAATAAGAGCGTCATCTATACTCATCACGAAGCAGACAGAACACACTCTAACCTGCTCGCCAACAAGACTTCTTTCAGAACAGCATACCCCCCTTCAATTACCTCGGCTGCCCGCTGGTGTACGGCAGGGCCAACTCCGGCATATACGACCACCTTGCAGACAAGATCCGCAAACTCATCTCCGGTTGGCACAACGATACCCTTTCCCCAGGAGGTAAAACGATTCTCATTAAACACATTTTATCGTCCATCCCGATGTACATTCTGGCCGTCTGCTCCCCCCTAAGAAGGTGCTCCTTTCACTCGAATCTCTTTTCGCCAAGTTCTTCTGGGGTCAGAGCGATGGCTTAGACAAACACCACTGTGCAGGTTGGGAGACGATGGCTAAACCCACTGAAGATGGCGGTCTAGGCTTCTGCAGACTCGCCCATATCGTGGATGCTTACTCCTTAAAACTTTGGTGGAAGTTACACACCGAGACCTCCTTATGGACGAGGTTCATGAGAGCTAGATACTCCAGATTCTCCCATATTTCGGAAGCGAACACTAACAACAGATCCTCGTCTTCTTGGCGCCGCATCACTCGTGGCCGCACAACCGCTGAACCTCTGATCCGTCTCCAGTTGGTGGACGACAGCTCCCTGGCATGTCGGGAGAGGTGGTTAGGCGCAGATCTCATTCAGCCCAACATTCTTACTCCTCGGGGGTGCACCATCAGAGACCTTTGGGAGGGCAGTCCCGATTGGAATTGGAGGAAGGTCAATGATTGGCTTGGTCATGCGGCGGCCACCAGGCTTCGTGCTGCGAATTTGCGTATCACCGACACACTCGACACTTGGCGATGGTCCCCTAACCCTTGCGGGACTTTCAGTTTGGCTTCCGTAAGACGTATTGCCAGAGGCAGCGGGACGCCGAATATGGTGTACGCATTATTTTGGCAGGCTTGCATCCCCATCAAATGGTCCATCCTCATCTGGCGTGCTCTGCGCCGCAAGATTCCGACGGACGACATCATCAGTTCTTGGGGTTTCAGCCTCGCATCCAGATGCCACTGCTGCAATGAGCCCAATTTCGAATCCGCAGATCACGTCCTTCTTTCGGGGGAGCTGGCCGCAGGCACTTGGGCCCAACTTCATCAGAGGCTTAATATGGAGCAACCGACCGGGGGCTTCTACGATCTCTTGGCCTCCTGGTCCCGTTCCCACGGGCATCAGATCGTAGCGGCCGCTGGTATTTGGGTTCTTTGGAAGAACAGGAACAAGTTCCGTTACGAAGGACAACAACTCTTCCCTCCTCAACTGTTCAGAGAGGTCATCAGACAATGCTTCAAAGTGAGGAGGCGCTGTTCCCATGTCTCCAACTTGTTCTGGGAGACCCTGGCCTAGGCCGCTTCTTCTCCCTTCTTGTTGGGTCGCGTGTGCACTCCGCGACTCTTGTTTTCGGTTTTTGGTCACCTCCGCGCGCTTTCTTGTATAGGCTTCGGCTTTTTGTGCCTTATTATCAATAAAAGTTTAATTTCCTAAAATATATATATATATATATATATATATATATATATATATATATATATATATATATATATATATATATATATATATATAACACTATATATATATACATAACACTCAAACATACATATATTAGGTTTTTATATATATATATATATAGATACATAACACTCAAACATACATATATTAGGTTTCTATATATATACATACATATGCTAGCAAACCCTATCTCTCAACTCCACAACTCACTCATATATATATATATATATATATATATATATATATATATATATATATATATATATATATATATATATAACCAAACGAAAACTTTGTTGAAGTGATAGGCACAAAATGCCGAAGCCTATACAAGTAAGCGCGCTCAACGAGACAAGCGGAACCAAGAAAAAAGAAAAACGGACAGCGCGAAACACGCACAAAAAGATACCGGATCTCTACGTCTGCCAACCAGGAAGGCGCAAGAAATCCGGAGGATGGCCTAAGTCAGGGTCTCCCAGAAAGTGTTGGAGGCATGAGAGCAGCGCCTCCTAACTTTGAGAATTTGTCTAATAATCTCTTTGTGCAATTGTGGCGGGATTAGTTGGCGTCCTTTGTATCTAAATTTGTTCCTGTTCTTCCATAATACCCAAATACGGCGGCTACGACGATCTGATGTCCGTGGAAGCAGCTCTAGCTGGCCAGGAGATCGTAGAAGCCCCCAGTCGGGTGAGCCAGATTATGTCTGAAACAGCTCACTCATATATATCAGATATTATAACAGTTTCTAAACTGCAGCATACAATAAATAGGTAAGTGAACTCCTAATCATAGCTAAATCTCCAACTAAAACACAACCCTCACATCTCAGAAATCTCATCAAAACTCAACTGAACCTATATATACATAACCTATATATATATATATATATATATATATATATATATATATATATATATATATATATCTGATTATATAACCCATATATCTATTCCAAATGTAACAAACCCATATATCTACATCAGAATTATGAACATACAATGAGTATCAAGTGTCAAGTTTGTGTGAATGAACTATGTGAAATAAAGTGCAAACAGAGAAGTGAAGTGCAGTAAGTAATAGGAAATGCAATGAACTTTAATAAACTAAACTCAAGGTAATGCATCCTAGGACATGAACAACCATGGGACAGAACATGTAATTGTTGACCTCTCTAGCATCTGATAGGACTGTGACCAAAACCTGGGAACTAAAGGTATGGTTTAAACATAAGGGAAAAAGAAGTGACTAGCTAACTAAACCCAAGCAAAGGAGAAGGACCCTGTCTAAGGATAGACAGACCAAACATAGGATGTCACCCCCACTGCTCAAGTTCAGATACCAAAGCATGGGTATGCATGCAAAAGTTTGATACATCTCACAAAGTCCCTATACTCACTAACATATAACCCAATGCACTACCATTCATAACAACTGCTGCATCCAAATTGGAACCCTCTCTCTAAAGTCAACTTCATGTACATGGGTTCACCCCCAAACCTCATTACCTACTACTGCTGCTACTACCTTAGCCAAAACCTAAGTCTCCTCTTCTTAATTATTCAAAGGATACCTCAACTGACCTAGGGGTATGGGTGATATGAAATAAAATGATGAATGAAATGTAATGCAATTACCTGATACTCCTAATGTACAGTAGTGCAACAAAGTGTAATAAACAGATCAAGGTATCAGAGTTGTGTCAATGTATCAAGTGAATGTGAGTGCAAGTAACATGTGTATACAAGTGTGTGTGTCGAATCAAAGTGTCCAATGTATATGTGAATTCAGAGCTATGTGAAGTACAACAGACCAAGTGAAGCAGTGTATATAAAGCATGGCAGCAAACATCTCTAATTGAATACAGTGGTCCTAATGCTAATATGCAGGGGACATGGCAGATGTGAGATGCATCTAAATGTATGCAAGACAGTGGCAATCAAGTGTTCAGATGGTGCAGGCATGTGCAAGTGTAGTGGATGCATACAAAACTGTGTCAAGTATAATAGAATAGGCATGTGTTCGAGGGGTGTCTAACGAATGTCAATTACATGTGTCAAGTGATAAAGAGTGTGCATTTAGTATCAATGCAGTGTCTAAGTGCTTAGAGTGTCAAAGAGTGTACAAAATACATCAATGTGTCACAGTATCAGACATAGTATCAGTGAAGGAAGTGTACAGATTATTGCCAAGGTGTTTGGTGAGTGTCCAACATGTATTTAGAGTATAATCGGTATTAGATAATGAAGAGTGTAACAAGTGTTAACTTGTGTGTGTGTGTGGGCATGTGTATCAGAGGGTGTCGAGTATAAGTGATTGCAATATGGTGAATCAATGTGCTGTAGAGTAGTGTCAAGGTGTCAACCACGTGTCTAGTATGCCATCACATGTCAATGTGTCCACAGAAACGTGTCCAAGTGTGTCGAAGTGACAGAGCAAGGTGCAGTAAAGTGTGTCACGCCCCGGTCCCATAGGACCGATCGTCCTTGCTAAGACATGATGCCGCATGAGCCTAGATTGTGCTCACGCAAGACAGGTTTTATAACGGCCAATTACAGGCTAAGCGATGGGGTCGTCGCACAAAATTGCCAAGCAGAAACATTGAATAATAGTAGCAAAAATTTAAAGCAAAACACAAGTCATTCAAAATGCTCTTTATTGATATTGAAACAAAGATTACAATGTGGCACGAGGCCAAGACTACAATCACTCAAGCTCACTCTTCTCACATTATAAGCCACTCTGCTCTCTCTCATCTCTCAATACAATTTGAGTAGGCCAGCAGAAGCTTCGGATAGGCGATATCCATACATTATGTCCCATATAAGTCTAAACTCCATACGGCCGTGCGTCTCGAAATACCAAGGAACTCCGTGCCTCGACGCATCCAAGCGAGCTCTGTGCCAACGAGATTCTACCTGTGCCTGCATATGAAAACTGTGTGGGTCTCAGTACTCAACTGTACTGGTGGAGTAAGCTCCTCGTCCATCCATACAAAACCAACACATTTATTTACTTTGTGAAACATAATCCCTTTATGATTATCTTTCTATTCTCGCCTTAGGTTCGATTTTAGGACATAGACTCTCGGCCTATTTAGTGTCTTCTAACCATCATCGTGTCTTGTACCAACAACTTACTTATACCTTGCCTTTAGACCCTTCTCGTGTCAACGACGTCAACTTATCGACTCGTGCTTGCCTTTCGGCCCATATTTGGAATGCAACAACTTGGTTGTGCCATAAACTCTATTCGTGCTTCAATATAATTGAGGTAGTGCTTCTCCACTTAGTCTTACATATACTTGTGTCGTGACAGTATGGCCGTGCCTCAACATATCGAGGTCGTGCCTCGTAACTTAATATTTCTTAATCAAACTCGTCTTACGGCCCTTCTTGACTTAACTCTCAACGACTCAAATATGACTTATACAACTGTAACGCCCCAGTCCCAAAATACTTAGGACCAAGTACGTCGACATGCCAGTTGCATACATACGAAGTATACTCCAATATATGGATCCATCGTATGTATACATAAGCTGTAAACTACAGTAACTACGATACTAATCTCATCCACAAATAACGAAGGAAGAATTTATAAATCAACTCATGAATTGTCGTTAACAAATTGTTGGGCGGAGACAAATCTACTACCAACTAAAAAAAGAAGAAATACATAACAAATAAATTTGTCGAACGATGCGAAGGCGATCCAAGTGCAATCACCTCGGAAGAAGAGAGTAAAACATGGCCTTGGCTAGAGCACCTATGAAACATCACAAAGACACACACCTTGAGAGATCACCAGGTCCTCAGAGGGACATAACAAGATACATGAAGAACATGCCAAAATACTGAATATAAAATATGCCACAAAGTAAGTGACAAGATATCAATAAGATAACTTAACCGTACTAAAGTGAACATACATTTGAGAAACAATCCTTTCGATGCATGAGCCCTGGCTGTTAATGGGATCGATATAGTGCCCATATAGGGCACCAGGGAACTACGTCCGTAACGTCCGAAGATCATCATAGGGCATCATGTGCAAGGGGGTACATCCATAACGCTCTAGGAAATATCAGAGCGCACCTGAAGTCTCCGGAGGAGCGCACAGGTAATCAGGAAAGTGCAAATAAGCCCATACGTCAGGTATTGTTCTCCCCATCCAATGCTCTTATTTAAGTCTCATCCACGACCTTATATCTCTACTAACTACTAAGTCTCCTAACAAGCCTCTATTAGCAGTTAGACCTAATGCATGCGCACGGGTGATCAGCCAACACACAAGGACCTCTACATGCTACTCATCTCATACATACTCGTGGTACAACTGTGTCAAGGTATATACGATACATTACAAATGGTAGTCCCTTAATTCTAGGTCCATATTGTCACGCCCTGACCCGGAATCACCTGAATCATCGTCCTCGCAGAAGGCGTGATGCCGCACGAGACTGGAGTTGCGCTCTTGCAAGGCAAGATGAAAAGTTCTCAAATGGTTATCTTTGGTTTGATATTAACAACGAAAGAAAAATAGAATATATAAAATAATTCTTTTTATTGATATTCGAACTGAGATTACAAAGGCTTACGATAGCCCAATGATATATGCCAGGTTGGCTATAACACTCAGGTTCTCTCTTGCCCACAAAAGATTTCACCGTTCCATACATCATGCCTTCTATATCTCGGTCGCATCAATCCTGTTGCAAGTCTGAGCGACAAAGCGATCGCACGCTTCAATACGCTTCGACATTCCAAGCCTCAACACGTTCAAGCGAAGCTCCGTCGCGAGCAATCCATTCCCTGCACCCCGTATGGAAGCTGGTGGAGGATCAGTACGTTCTTTCTCGCATGTACTGAAGCAAAGACCTTCTTTCTAAACCGACGTTGTAGTATTTATGTTCAATCATGCAACTTATCTTATGATCTTGCTATATTCTCGGTAGGGTCGATTTCATGGCATATTCGAAAGAAGTAAAGTATGTTATCATGGCAAACATGTTATTCAAACTGAATAGGCAAGCAGACAAGCAATCTCGTTTTGATTCGTGGCACAACTTCTTACCAGCATGGACGTACTCATCTTTGCACCGACGTAAGGTGAATACGCCCCATTCCTTCCCTGTCATGTTATAAGTGCTATCTATGCAAGATCTATGTACGGGACACATACGTGCCTACACTTTTAACCCATCGTTCCTTAACTATATGATGGCCGTTGGCATATTCGTGCCAAAATGGACTAAAGGCATTTCTTTTCTTTCTTTCTTTTCTCTCTTTTTTTTTCTTTCTTTCTTTCTTTCTTTTCTTTCTCTCAAATTTGGGTAGCCCGACGTCTCACGGGTTGGGTGGCTATTCCAATAACCGAAACCTACTACGTGCCTACTATCATTTGTGGCTTTTTACATCTATAACCGCGTGCGAATCGAACTTTTACAGATGTGCGCCTATCAAAGATTATATCCCTACTAGGCCGAACGGTCCCGGTGCCCCGGTGCACCCGTTCGGAGGGAACATTCCGTGCACGAAAGATTATCATAATTATCTTAAATCCATTCGACCATGCAACGCCCTTTTTTTTCAAACAACCAACATAGTCTTGAGTCCGAGGCTCAGACTTTATCAAACAACCAAACATAGTCTTGAGTCAGAGAATCAGACTTTATCATCTCGTATTTCTTCCATTAACTTTCTATGTTCTTACATTTCATACTTCGTTTCAATGTTCAATGGCATCATGCCTCAACTCAATGTTCGTCAACCAAACGACCCGAAGGTCTCGAACACCTTTCGAGGCATCATGCCACATCCGACAGTTCTGCCACATTCATGTCACAACTGTATTCTTTCGCAATGAAGCTATCTTTTATGATCTTGTGCACGTAGGTACGTTTTGACACATTTATCATCTTTCCTTCGCGCCGTGCACTTACTGCATACATTGAAGCCGTATTTCTATGTTCTATGCCTTAGTGTTCAATGTTCGTGGCTTGCACGCTAGGGTGCTCGCCTATTGTCTTTTAATGTTCTAGCCTTCTAACTCGTGCGCGAAGGCACGAAATGGCTTGTGCATAAAGGCACTCGCCGAATACATTTATCACATGTTCTTACGGCTTGTGCACCGAGGCAATCATCTTTGCGATATCAAATATTCCGTAGCGACTCGTGCATTTGATGCACGTTTTATTTCAATTGTTCTAACTAGTGTTCGACACACACTACGATTTATCTCCCGATCGGACCACGCCCGTGGCGTCGATAGGTTAACTTAGCATATAATGATATATTGTGACTTAGGCATGAAGGAGTAAAAAAGAAGAGTCAATCCTCCCACCTTGAGTCGATACGCCTTGTCGTTTCGCTGAGCCGATACGGCTCGATTTCATAACTTTGTTGCATGACCAACTCTCCTAACTTAGCCTTTCGAGAACTTCATGCTTCATTAAATTATACATCCAGTTTGGCTTACCGTGCCAATGCCTCAGTCCTTCGCAAGGTGACGATTTGGTTTCGCGGACCCCTTACTGAATGAGGCAAAATATCGATCTATAATATTTTTGTGTAAACGTATAGCCTGTACATGAAACCAACTAAAATCAATACTTGCATCGATTCGTACTTACGCCTTAGTCGATTCGATTTCTTAGAATCTTCGAGTCGATTCAACGCACTTATCCTTCGGGGCAATGCAGCGCTTCGTATCAATTCAACTCGATGTATTCTTTGGGACAAGGTAACTCTTCACATCGACTTAGTTCGATGCATTGCTCGGGACAACGTAACTCTCGTATCGATTCGCATCGATATATTTCATTCGGTCAACGTGACTCATTGAGTCAATGACTCAGCGTAATACACCGTACGGAGCGGGGCATTACAGAATATACCACTCAAAACAAGGTTTGTCCTCGAACCAAAACTAACACTCCGATTAAGTATTTTATAGATCGTTTCACGATCTCATCCCACCAATATTGTTCTGTAAACCCCTTGACCAAATTTTCTTCTTTTAATTAATTAAATTGAAGCCCATCCTTTATTGTCTCAATTATGTTATGTTATACCTTATTTTCCTTACTTAAATACCAATAGAGGACCGAATGGGAAATAAAGAAATCAGTAGGGACCTTGGTGGAAATGTATTAATTCAAATTCTCTTTATCAACCGAGACCACACATCTCTGTAATTGAATTCGATACGAATTCAAATTTATCCTCACCAAAACCTTAGATGGGAACAAATCAAATTCTTCTCTATCTCTCCTAATTTGATCGAACATAGTGTATATATATATCGAGGGATTAGTAGCCGACCCAAACCCCCCTGCAAAACCCTAGCATCTCAACTTCAGTTTTGCCGCAGTTCTTACCCCTTAGGTCGAGGCGATCGAGGAAGTGTCCGAGCCATCGAAAGAGGCACCGTGACTCGCGTTCGAATCAGTTAAGGTAATTCTCCTTTAACACAACAATATCATCATAGTGTTTGTTTAAATGCCAGGGGGGCTTTAAGGATTGTACTGTTCTGAACTAGAAAACAGGGGGAGGTATATTGTTGAGAGTATATATAGCATTAGTATACAATTTCTGATATGGTAGGATATCGAATTGAAACAGGGGTTATAGGCATCCATTACTTTTCACAGGGTAACCAATAAATCAGTGGTACGTATAATAGGGATGAGGATGTGTGTTGATAGGTGAAATTCTCGTACGTGGGTATATCAGAGATTTGGGGTTGTACTTGGTGTCAGATTCTACTAATGTATCAAGATTATACCCAGTGTAGCAGGTAGCAGAAGTATTAAATATGTTATAACCAATGTGGGTACCAGAGAAAATTGCTCTTGGATATTCTTATATGTTAGGAGTACCTGACAAAGATTAGGATGCCTTAGTATACAAATAGGGTGTACCCAATACATTGACAGCTGGGACAGTCCCTGTGACTGTTAGAGGTTGGAATCCAACTGGAAATTATATCCTTTTTCTTATACATAGTAAATCTTTGGCTATCAATAAGCCAGGGACATGCTGAACTAGTATATGATCGGGATGGGGATCCACATATTTAAATCCAGTACCAGCATGTTTGTTTGTTGGGCCTATCATCCTAGTATATTCTTGTATCTGGGTGCAATTGATAAAGGAATCCTGAATATGAGCAGGGGACTAAAGGCAATTATAGAATTCTCAAGTAATAGGCATTGTTCACCTACCCTGCATCAAGGATGTATCATTCAATATATGTTTATTTTGTCCAATTCACTGCCTTTAGCCATTGTTCAGTCCCTCCTAGTTATCTGTTGTCCTGTATTCACATGACCTGTCCACTTTACATCTCACAAGTCAGTCCTTGTGTGAACATTAGGATATCAATCCTAAATTCTAATGTTTATGTCAGTCCCCATACTATACTATTGTATCAGTCAGTGAGGGGATTAGTACATATACTTTTCATAACTGCTGAGTATAGGTATCATGCATTAGTCTATTGGTAATCAGTCCTTGTTGGACCTTATTACTTCAGTTAATATAAATGAAGAGGCTCGGGTTATGGCTTTGCAATAGGGGCCTGGCCTTGGCCATACCTGTATAGGTGAGTAGTGGCCTAAACCATTGGCTATACCTATATAGGTGTTAAGTACCAGGGTTAACTGTATCAGAATACTTGGGGTTCATGGTGTGAGTTTCAGATTGGGTAGAATATTGGTTAGTTCAATCCAGGTGCATCCATGACCATACCAACACAGTATCCATAATATCCAGCCCATACTGCATGAGTTCAAAACTCTTGAACTTGTTGTTTAGTCTTTACTTATAAATCAGTCCACACATGGACTGATATTCAGACTTGGTATCAAACTGGTATCAGACTTGGTGTATCATATAGATTTAGGGTATCAAATTGATGTCTAACCAGGGTACTTAGATACTGGGGACATTAGGCATCAATAACTGGCGTGTTTAACAAATTCATCCTCTTTACACATGTGGCAGGCATCATATGGGGGTTGGGCATCACTGACACGAGTCATTGTAGCAGTTAGTGTCAATTACTCCTTGACACTTCAACTGCATATCATATACTACAGGAAATGTCAAAGTCAGTATGGGGAGGGATGAGTGTGATTGCCTACAGGTCAAACGTCTGTCCACCAGTAATAGGATGGCATAGGTATACTCAAATACGTTGGACAATAGTTAGGTGATGTGGTTAAGTACATACAAGGGATAAGGCTAAGGAGAGTACAGGGGAGCCGAGAGGGTACCATTGTGAGGAACAAGAGTAACAGTAGATATAATGCCAATTTGTGTGCGTGTGCACTAATTAGTTCCAAGTGTGAGTAATATGTGATGTACAGAGATAAGCAAAACCTGGGAAGAGCTTAGTTCAATCCTTGATAGGCAATATAGTATTATGGACAACTTAAGTAAAGGGACAGCAGTAGCAAGGCCTGTGCAGGAAATGCTAACACTGTGCAGGTTGGTATCAGTGTACATGTGTATCCTTAACAGGACTACACCTTTGAGCAATCAAGGTAAATATTAGGGGGATTATTGTAGGTAGTTAGAAAGATTTTGTGTGTGTGTGTCTGTCTGTATCATAAGGGGAAGGGGATTGACACCAGTATCAGTTAATTTGTGCTACAGGTCATAGCATACATGCCCTGTGTGGGGGTGTGTTAAGATCTGCAGTGAACAACCTCAACGCCTGTATAGGTACAGTAGGGTTGAGTGCTCATAGATGCAAAGACAGTACCAATTGAGTGCTAGTGTCAAGTTGAGGGTAAAGGGGTGTCCCTGTATAGGTAAAGCAGATGGTTACTTGGGGTGTTGATAACAGTAATGTATTAGAGGAAGAGGGAATTCGAGTACTGAAGAAGAAATGGGTAGAGAGTGACAGGAGAGGCAAGGGAACACTATAGTATCATGTAGGAACAACTAAAACCTTTAAATCTGATGCCTAGTCCAACCTAACATTATGTATACTGCTGCTAAGGCTGTTGTTTCTTATTCTTCACTTATAATTGTTAAGGCAATAAAGATGTAAAGGGAGTATACCATGTGGCCTTACTGAAACCTCAATGTAGGAAGGTTAGTGGTGAAATTGGTTCCATACAAGGAAGTGCCATCTGAGGGAGGTTGTTCTATCCACATGAAGGGGATCATGTGGTCTAGGCAGAGCACATGGTACAGTGTATATTGGGGCAACAACCATTGAACTACTGTTGATGTCCTATACAGTCCTCCATAAAACAGGAAGGGTACCCAGTTAAGCATACAAGCATACCAATATACACACATGAAGGGGATGTAGAAAACTATAGGACCCAGGTAATCAAACCCTCAAACAAGGTAGGAAGTTAAGACAAGATGGTAAAAGAGGTAAGTTAGAATATGATGTGTATATATATAAGGACTTGTGACTAGAGTATGGTCTAACCAAAATAGCTAGTGTAGCATTGTCACATCCCAGAACCAGAATACTAGAGAGCGGAGGACAGACACCGCCAGCTACGTACATTGAAGTGAATCCTACTTCGCAATACGGTTACGGCTGTCTAGATTCATGAGGGTTTACTACAAGCCAGTAGTCTCTTAGGGTCAAGAACAAGCCTAGTGTCTCAATCTCAAGCAAGCAAGTAAATGTAACAAGATGATAAATTATCAGACATACAAAGTAAGGCGTCCCAAATATTACATATTCAGATGATCATGAAGCTAGTCATACAAAATGCGAAGACTAGCAAGAGTTTAAGTCATACATGATCAACCCTAGGATTTGTTAATCATGTTACAGCCCTTAGGCAGACAGGAATGTAAATTCAACACGAGATAACACTTTCTCGACGGCTAAACGTCTCAAAAGAATAATTTACAATAGATGGAAGAGCAAAATAAAATCCACTCGTTGCTAGGGTTATGCCTAGTGTTCACCATCTGGCTGGAAGGCTGGAAGATCCTCGGGTGCCACTCCAAAATCTGGCAATACAAAACCAGCTGGGTCAGACCCCAGAAAGTGCAAGTGCCACAAGGGAGGCTTCACTTAAGAACTAAAACCAACATATTAGCACATGAGACATAAAGGATAATAAAAGACATGAGTTAGAGAAAATAAGGTGATAAACGATAAGACAACTAAGGGACTATTCCGGTTGCCAAGTTACAACCTGTAAACCAAATAAGGACCAGGATTGTAATCCTTCACCTGAACAAAACTTAGTCTCTAACCAATTATTGATAAGGTAAAGCATAACAGTAATGTGCAGAAATAACCATGTAGTGGTCTTGCCTAGGCAAGACTAGACTGGACTCCATCCATCAATCGCGGCCAAGCAATGAGTACGGCTTGATACTTTAACTAACTAGGGTTATCACAAGCCTAATTACTAACAAGATGCATCGAGATGTTCCAACAGCCACAAGCCCTGCAGTCTTAATCCAGGTTATCCGGTCACAAGTTGAGATAGTTTGATTAGGTGACTGTGGGGTACAACACATGACAGTGTGCTGGAAATGTGCCCTACTCGACGGCAGGCTACAAGTCCAATTAGAGCGCCCAGATAACGGGACTGCCTGTAGCTGGAAAATCCCTTCATGAACCACTACAACAAAAAAGTGTTATAATGACACTCAAAAAGTGTCGTTAATGACTTTTCATGGCACTTTTTTAGTGCTGTCTAGAGGGGGTGTCATAGAAAGTTTTTGACTTTCAACGACACTCGACAAGTGTCATGGAATAGCTTTATGACGACATTTTTTGAATGTCATGTAATGCATATTCCATAACACTTTAATGGTGCCATGTTAACATGATTCAATGTCAGTTTATAAGTGTCGTCAAAATTATGACACTTTGTAAATGTCATCTAAAAATATTCTACAACATTTAATCAATGTCATGGATACTTTTCACGGCACTTTTTTAAATGCCTTCCAAGCATATATATATATATATATATATATATATATATATATATATATATATATATATATATATATATTTTATTTTATATATATATATATATATATATATATATATATATAAAATATATATATATATATATATATATATATATATATATATATATATATATAACCAAAACCATCCACACAAAAAATAAAACTTTAATGTGCCAAAACCATTATATTAAACAAGTTCCATCCCATACAATGTCAATAAAAGGTTACAAGAATATAGTAATCAACTTGTTTAAGAGTAACAAAGTCTATTACATAATATGCAAGCCCTAGTACTACTTCTTAGCATCCATCTTTTTTAGCACCAAATTGGAACCGAATCCGCACTCATCATTAGCTCTGCACACAAAAAAAATTAAAATTAATATTTGGACTATAAGATCTTAATTCAAAGCATTAAAACAAAATAGAGAACAATGCCTGAAAAGAATCTCTAGAATACATACGCTATCGCAACCAAAAGTTTTAGCCCATGGTGTCATCTCCAAGTATGATATGTCTAAAGTTTTCAAAGTGAGTTTGATCCATTTTAGTTTATTATTGTGATTGATGCTAAGACCATATATAGAAAACATGAAAAGCATATCCTCATCGACTTCCTGTAGTAGGAAACATTACGAGAGAATCAAATATATATGCTCCCAAATGTAGTTGAAGAAGATGGCATAAAAGAATATAGATGTATATAGGTGTAAGGACTTACATTGTAATTCAAATTAGTAAACATGATAGTGCACCTGTCATTTATACCACTTACTTCATAATACAAATATCCACCAAATGCATTTCATTTCTGTAGGATATTGCATGTGTTATTTTTGCAACTGTCATTTATGCAAACATCCACTTAGTCCAAGATAGTGCACATGTCATTTCTACAACTGCCATTATATTGCCTATCTAACAAAAACATTTACTAGTATCAACTGCTAGTTGAGTATCTACTACAGATTACGTATACTATGGGTTAGTGCGGATTACCGGCCATTGGATCTTTACCCTTGTATGTGCTTGGTTTGAGCTACAAATTTGAATACACTAGTATCAAGATCCCAAACATGAACTCAACAAGCCACGACACCCAAAAAAAACCACCAACATGCACAAGTTGGAAAAGGAAAGGATGCAATCAAAAACTGTTACCACTATATATTGCCACCGCAAAAATAACTGGTTAAGTGATGGTAACAAATTACTTGCTTGAAACTGGTAGATCCCCTTTCATGAGGTTTTGAGCTAAATTTATGCAAGACTAGCTATAACTTATCAAATTTATGCAAGACTTGAAACTGGTAACAAAGTACTTACTTGAAACCACTGACACTAGCTATAACTTATCAAATTATGCAAGACTAATGAAATATGAAACCAATAAAATTCTTACCTGCTCTTCTTTGAAGTGCAAATCCAACCAGTTTCCTTTTGAAGCTTTAGGAAGTGTAAAAATGGCTTTTGTAGGCTTGATCAGCACCTTACACTTTTCAGGCAATTTTTTTTTGTTCAATTTTGGTATGGCACACCTGTAGTACTTTCCTTGGACATCATGAAATTTTAAAAGAGACATCCTTATGAACTTTAGAAAGCATTTTGCAGTTGGGTACATATAAAGGATTTTGTAGTTGGGTACATATAAAGGAGACATCCTTATATAAACCTGTCTTATTTGATGGAACAGGGCATTCAGGTGGACAACACCTGATATATCATTTATAGCCTGCCCAGGAGGCTCAGATGTGTTTGCAAGCTCTCCGTATGATATATCATGGACAACAGGTGTTTGCAAGCTCTCCGTATGATAGCCTTTATGATATATCATGGACAACAGATGTGTTTGCAAGCACTCCGTATGATAGCCTTCCTAGGAGGCTCCTCTGTAGATATATCATTGAGTCACAGATCAATTGCGGAGCAGGAGGTCCCTCAACCTCAGAGTAAAAGCTGTAGGACGCCCACTCCCGCTGTAGCATCCTTCAACCTCAGATGCAGACTTGACTGGATTTGTGAGTGAGCAAAAGATCAAGTACTTAATTAAAAAAGAACTTAATTTATCCTCGTAGCTGCTGATTAAGACTGTCATATTCTTCTGTTGCATCAGTCATTTAACTTGTGTGTTTTAGAATTTGTGGATGGCAGGTATCATCAATCCGGTCAAATCCACAAAGTATTAGCCAGGTGGTAGAGTCAGTACAATGCAAGTTTCCTTCTGTCAATAAATTAGTATAGGGCTCGAGAATTGATTTGTTCCTTAATATCTAATATCTACATCATTTCATTTTGTAATATATAAAACCAGTTTGGCTCAGAATGAACATAGTTGGAGCAGGTTAAGGTTGTGAAACCCCAATCTGACCCAACCTTAGTCAGGTTGGGAGTTGGGATTCCATCATACGGTACCTCAGTTTTAAGCAAAGTCCAGCCTATTCCAATCCATCTACATGGTCGGGTTGCCGGCCTAGCAACTGATGAGAACAATTACTGGACTGGTAACCCAATATTCCAAATGAGGGTTACAAATATCAGGTATGCAGCACCCTAATATAGATTTTGGAGAGGAAGGATTTCCTCTTCAAGGCATTGTGCCTGTGTACCTTTAGTTTTCTTCACTTTGAATCCCGTCCAGTGAGTTCCCTTCTGGTTCAAGCTCAAACATACAGCCTAATAATTCAACTTTGTCCAAGAACCGTGTGGTTCTATTATGAGCAATCTTAAGTTTTTGACTTTGAAACAGCAGCAAACCTTTTTGGTGCTATAGCCTCAAAAGTTGCATTAGAGGCAAGAGGCAACAGCTAGTTCTTTCAATACTCTAGAATATACAACTTCATACAGAATGAGTACGTAACTTTCTTTTTCAAGGCCTAAAAAAATTCTAAGAGTTTAAGGTGGGCTTTAATAGAACATCCTTAAAAGGAGTTTCCCCATCAGTGATCAGACATCCTATTTTTCACAGTTTGTCAGAAGACTAATATTTTCTTCAAAATGCAATACCAACTAGATCACATAGTCTCAATTTTGAACCTCTGCAAGAATCTTTGGCGTTTAGTCTCAAATAAACTGTGATGAAAACTATCAAGCACACAGATTCCATGGTGTTGATTTCTAATTTTAAGCACCACAATCATAATACTCCCAGATGCACAAAAACAAGGCATATTGTACCCTTCCGTTTGAAATTTAACTGCTTTGTGTTTTTTATGATTATGCCAATATAATTGTGCCCCTGTACAAAGAAAAGGGGCAGTCTATCTTGCAAATCAACACTTATGGATATCATCCTGCACTTCTTGTTTAGTTTTTGAGCCAAATATGTTGAAATCTAATTTTCGTAAGGATCTTCTACAGGGATCACAGAAGAAAATGGTTGTAAATTGACACAAAGTGGTAAGTTGGGTCCAGCCTGATTTTCGGTTCAGGATCAACCCAACCATTGTATTCCAGGACCTCTTTGCTACCAAACATCTTAAAGCGGCTTGCTAGAATCTAGCTGTTATCCTTAAGTTTATGGAAAAGGATCTATAACTGCTTATCATGATAGAATCTTTATGGTAAAACTGTAAAAGGTTACATCAATTGGTAAGCAGTAAAGATAGGCAAGTTATCAGAGAGAGACAGTTGAGTTCTGAATTGACTGCAGGGAGTAAAACACATTAGAACTTATCCAGCCAGAGGCATGTAGGCAGACCATAAATGATGATATGGTTGGAGATTGGAATCCGAAATCAGTTCGCCATGGTCAATACCATCTATCTTCTACACTATGACATTTAGTCAAGAGAGTCTTAATAGAATACAAGAAAACGACATCTGGATTTTCTATGAATATTCATCCCCTAAGCAATCTTGTAAGACAGACAACTATTGGTATGAAATTGAAGAATTTCTAAGCATTTTGCTCATTGTATGGTTTATGCCTACTTTTATTTTTTCAACAAAAGTTTGCTTATCAACTTCACGACACGGCAACATGAACATGGCCCCTATTTAGGTGTGTCCTAGTGTATTTTGGAGTGTCAATGGTTGGTCCCATATGTCCAACAAGATACGGTCGATACTTTCGGCGTATCTGTGCCTGGGAGATTCAGAAACATGAAGTAAACCAAAGAAATTTAAAATGATATAAGTATTTCTCATTCAACCAATAGAAGGAAAAATGATTAGTTTAAATCTGGAAATATGTATTGTCATACCTAGGTATAATTCACAAGGTACAATGTACAACCATAAAAGAAAATCAGCAAACAAAAATTGTAGAAAAATGCATAATACTGATACAAAAGAATACTATACTGTAGTTAGATATTCTTCATTAGTTAGATATTATTCAGAATATTGAAACTACAAAAGACTGATACTACATACCTTTACTGATACTACAGACCTTCAAGTCCAGCAGTGAAGATACGTTGACATAAATTGGAAAGCTGTTTCCAGAAAACTTCAAATGAGCTACACAGCCATTACTGGCACAAAATCATAAATACAGACTTCCCATCCATCCGAAAAGAGAAGTTCCTTTCTGTTGGTGCATTTTCAAGGATAATCATTTTCACTTGATTTGGCTCTTCTATTGCAGATACAACAAATACATAAAGAATACATAGCTTGAGATAAAAAGTATCATAACTACTTTGTTTAGAAACTTTACATTTTTACCACAAACACTCCTTACAACGCCTTTTCTCCACATAATCGCTCAAGAAGTAGGGAAATAAACTGAAAACTTTTCTACTTTGCTCATGTGTAACACAAGAGAGTACATTGAAAAAGAAAGAGAACAAACCTTCCCAGTTGCGATTAAAACTTGACACTGTTTCCACATCATCAGCCAACACATACTCTACTCTACAACTCTTTTCCTAGATAATAATACAGAAATCCGAAACAATAGATCTGGCACGAGATACAAGCGATAATTAAGAAAGCATGTTGAAAAGGTTCCCTACACCACATTTTGACGATTACAGTCAAAGTTTTCAACCTAACATACAAGTACTAGATAAGTTTCAGAGTAAAAACACCATGAAAGTCTAATTACAAGAAACAGAACAATGGTGACATCAACTAGGGCCATATACAAAAGGAAAGCACAAAGAAAGACATTTTTTATCTTGCAGCCAACAAGATTTTGAGGCTTGCATGAACATAAAACTCAAATTTTAAAATGAAATCATTTCAGACAAAGTGGCACTAACTCGGTTTCAAATATGTACGTGTGTGCCTGTCAGAAATCAGATCAAGAAACAAATACTGCAGAATTTTTTGTGGTTTGCGGGTCAATCAAGGACCCATCAAGCCAGTAGACGTGTCCACAAGTGGGAGGGACATGAATGTATATATTGATCATGGCCTCCATTTTTTTGCATTCTATACTAGAGCACGAGATAAAAAGCACGCTTCAGGAGTGAAAATATTTCAGTCCATCGTCGAAAAAATCACAGTTTAGGTCTCTCACACATTTATAACTATATACATACAAAAGTATACTAACATAACCTAGGTTATATGCCCTGACATTTGAATAAGAGTTTTAAAAAAAAACCTATAACATTAACATGGTAATTGGAAACAAAATTACCAAAAATAAGAAACAACAGAAATAGAGAAACTTACTTAGAAACTAAATATTGGCCAGAGCAAGTGACGCCTCCCCATGTCTCCTCGTCATTGTCGGCATAGCTCCATGCGGTGAGCACCGACTGGGAGCCAAGGCATCTGTACAACACCTGCAAAGAAGAGAATAAGGAAAAATGGAACCAAGAACAAGGAATTAACAAAAGATTCAAGCAAAGCCTAAATTTGGAAACCATAGCCATTGCTTAGGAAAGATCATAATAGGTCACCAGAAACCTAGAAAAGTCCTAAATTCTGAACCAAAATTAACAAACAAGAAATTAGAAATTATACTTATGATGAGATCGATTCTTCCTAAATAAAAAGTACTATAAGTTTCAGAGTGAAAACCCTAGAAAGATCGTCGTCGAACTTGTTCTCGTGCTTGTTGTGGAAGATCCCGAACATGTGCTTCTTCGCGTGCTTGTCCTCAACCTCTGAGAGAGAGGGCAATGGAAAATGTTGAATATTAAGGAGAGAGAGAAAGAGAAAGAAAGAAAAAAGAAAAGGAGACCAGGAAAAATAGAAGAAGGGAGAGGGAAAGACTTCTCATCGGCTGCTCTGAGCGCCAATTTTTGGCAGACAAGTTAGAAGTAAAATTTTTTGGGGGAAATAAAATTTGGGATGGCACTTTAGAAATGTTGTATTTAGTATATAATTGTTTATGACATTTTTAAAAGTGTTATTTAGTATATAATTATTGACGACATTTTAAAGTGATCTTAAAAGTGTTGTTGAATTTATATTTACGACATTTCTAAAAAAGTGTCGTGGATTATGATAAATAGTTAGTTACAATGACACATTTTAGTATAGTGTCATCACTACAAAGAAATTACGACACTTATTTAGAAAGTGTCGTAAAGAAAGTGTCGTTATTAACTTATTTTGTTGTAGTGAACTACTTGATCAATCTAGTCATTATCCTAGTCAGATTCAGTATGAATCCCTGACCGTGGTAACCAGGAATTCATGTTCTAGACATGATACAAGACGAGACATGTAGCTTATACAAGCAGAAATACCCACAGTGTCAAGACAAGAGTTACTTAGCAAGTCAAGATAGCCGTAACAACAGCATATCGAGATTATCATGTTAGGTTTACTTATCAAGAGTGCGCTACGACGGGCCACTATCATGTCATGTTACTTGTTACTGGTTAGGAGTGCGCCTTAACAGGCCACTATCGTGTGTTATCCTTGCATTATCATGTCGTGTTCATGTAAAAGTCATGCCAATATTAAAATCATGCCAAGTCCAAAACATAACCATGCCATGAGGGTTGCCGCATAAGGGCTGGCCGCATGAGGGTTGCCACAAAAGACTGGCCGCATGAGGGTTATCGCAAAAGGCTGGCCGCATGGGGTTGCCGCATAAAGGCTGGCCGCATGGGGTTGCCGCAAAAGACTGGCCGCATGGGATTGCCGCAAAAGACTGGTCGCATGGGGTTGTCGCGTAAAGGCAGGTCTTCTTCTCCAAAATCTGAGAGGAAGAACCATGGGAGCCATGGTTTCCAAGCTCCATAAAACCTTCAATATAAGTCCAAATTTGGACTTCCATAGGTCAGAATGGGGTAGAACGAAATTTTTTACAATATGGAATAATCAAAACTTGAAAATAATAAAGTTTGATAGATCAAAACCTAAAAAATTCGAAAATGCCACAAACTTAGATCTACAAGAAATAAACCATGGAAATTGAAAATACTAAGTACTTAAGTGTCTTAGAATCTCGTGAGGAAGAAAATGGAACAACGAAAATTGAGTTCCTCTATGAAGCAAGTTGCACTTGCCTAGGACATGGTAGGTGGGAGGAGTAAATGAAGAAGATGAAGAAGTAAATGAAGAAGTGAATGAGGAGAGAGAGAGAGAGAGAAGGAGTTGGGTTATATATCAACCCTCTCCATCTCAAACCAAGCCAAGCCAAGCCAAACCAAGTCAAATTGAACCAAACCAATCAAATAAACCAAGACTAGGCTAAGCAAAACAAGTCTAACTACGGTCCACCTGATAAATGCCAGAAATCTCGTATACGCATACGAAAATACGTATAACGGGAAACGGGAGTGACAAGCATGAAGATAGAAACTTTGATGGTATAGGAGTGGGCTGAATTGTAATGTGTAAATCTCTACATTCATTATTAACATAGTCATAATTCTATCATATGTTGTTTTGAACTTGGACTCAATACAGAAATCGCACCAGCAGCTCAGGACTACAGGCAAGTGCACTCTTTGTCTGCTTCCAATTCTTATAGTCTTGTTCAGTACATATTATACATATGTCCCTTGCTTGATGACACGATGGATACACGAGGTAGTATCATGGACCCCATTTATCATGTTCTTGTTGTATTTTATCATCGTTTTTTGTGACTTATCTGGGCCCATGTATACTGTTCGGGACGGGGAAATATCTTAGTAGACATGTGAACTACCCATTCTATCCCAATATGTCTAATCTTAGTAGTCAATCAAGCAATCATTCATGCAAGCAAGGAATTAAAGGCATAAGAAAGACATTATACCTTATGAGTCAAATAGGCGTGGATATCACGAGCGGATATCATCCTCACGCTCGCACGTTGACTCGCCCAAAGAGTGATGACCCCAAGCAACACGGACTAAACTAATAGTCTTGTTCTTGAGCACCTTCTCTCTTCGGTCCAAAATGGATATGGGCCTTTCCTCATACGAAAGGTTGGTACCAACAACCAATTCTGAATGATCAAGGACATGACTCGGATCCGGGATATACCGTCGCAATTGGGATACATGGAAGACATCATGTACCTCACATAACGACAGTGGAAGAACGAGACGATAGTACACATCACCTACTCGCTCAAGGATATCGAACGACCCTATGTACCTAGGACTAAGCTTTCCCCGTACGCCGAATCAAATGACGCTACGGGTAGGCGAGATCCTAAGGAACATGTGGTCACCGACTGAAAACTCAAGGGTACATCGATGAGAATCGGCCCAATGGCGCTGGTGATCTTGGGCTACTCGAAGATGATTCTGACTTGCCTGACCACCTCGATTGTCTGCGTAATCATCTCTGGACCAAGCATCTGTCTCTCGCCGACATCATCCTAAGCTAAAGGTGATCTTCAATTCCTGCCATATAGTACTTTAAAGGGTACAATCTGGATGCTAGCCTGGAAATTGTTGTTATAGGAGAACTCCACGAGATGCAGGTGATCTTTCCACGAACCACAGAAGTCGAGTGTACATGACCGTAACATATCTTCAAGAGTCTGGATCGTGCGTTCTAACTGACCATATGTCTGCGGATGATAAGCTGAACTGAACTTGAGACGAGTCCCCAAGCTCTCTTGAAGACTCTGCCAAAAGTATGATATGAATCTAGAATCTCTGTCTGATATGATACTGACTGGCACTCCATACAATCTGACAATCTGCCTGAGGTACATCTCTGTAAGCTGATCCATCGAATGGCCAATTCTGAAAGGGATAAAATGAGCTACCTTGGTGAGTCTGTCAACTATAAACCAGATAGCATCTCTTCCAGCTGGGGATTTTGGTAACCCAGTTACAAAATTCATGGTAATATGCTCTCATTTCCATTCTAGGATCGATAAAGGTTAAAGAAGTCCAGCTGGTCTCTGATGTTCAGTCTTAATTTGTTGGCATACTAAACAACGAGAGACAAACCGGGCTATCTCCCTCTTCATGCCATTCCACCAAAAATGCTGACGGATATCACGATACATCTTCGTGCCACCGGGATGAATTGAATACTAAGAACTGTGAGCCTCTGCCATGATCTCTTGTCTGATATCACCACTGGGTACACAAAGATGTCTCCCATGTCAGAGAGTACCATCTTCGTGAATGTATAACTCGGGTCTTCGTCCTGCTACATATTTTGTCCTAAGCCGCTGAAGCTTAGAATCCGTCGACTGAGCTAACTTAATTCTCTCAACTATACTGGACTGGACTTGCATACAGGCCATCAATGCCACATTGGTAGGAAGAACAACTTCAATACCCATCTTCTGAAGATCGGCTAACAATTCTGGCTATGCTGTTAGGAAATAAACTCCAGCTCTTCTGCTCAATGCATCTGCTACTACGTTGGCCTTCCCAGGATGATACTGCAAGTTGATGTCATAATCTAAAAGTAGCTCTAGTCATCTCCTCTGACGCATGTTAAGATCCTTCTGGGTAAACACATACTTAAGACTCTTGTGGTCGGTAAAAATCTCCACTTGATCTCCATATAAATAATGCCTCCAAAGCTTAAGTGCAAAAACCACTGCTGCTAACTCCAAGTTATGGGTTGGATAATTTCTCTTATGATTACAAAGCTGACGTGACGCATAAGCTACTACCTTACCATGCTGCATCAAGACGCATCCCAATCCCTTGCGGAAGCGTCATAATAGATTGAAAATCCTCCAGTCCCATATGGAAGCGTGAGAATGGGTGCCGTCATCAATCCTTGCTTCAACTTCTCAAATAAACTCTGATACCCTGCTGTCCAAGCAAACTGCACATCCTTGCAGGTCAACTGCGTCAATGATGCTGAAATTTGAGCAAAGTCTGACACAAACCGCCGGTAATAGCCAGCCAATCCTAGGAAACTCCGAACTTCTGCGACGGTACTGGGAACTGGCCATGACTCTATAGCCACTATCTTCTGGGGGTCAACTTCCACTCCACCTCTGGTAATGATGTAACCTAAGTACGAAATACGATCCAGCCAAAACTCGCACTTACTGAACTTCGTGTACAACTGGTGCTCTCTGAGAATCTAAAGAACTATACGAAGATGCTGCTCATGCTCTACCTCATTCTTGCTATAGACTAAGATGTTATCTATAAACACTATCACGAACTGGTCCAAATAAGGCATAAAGATATGATTCATGAGGTCCATGAATACGGCTGACGCATTGGTCGCTCCAAATGAAATAACAAGGAACTCCAATGTCCATACCTCGATCTGAACGCTGTCTTCGGGATGTCTTGCTCTCTAACTCTGATCTGATGGTACCGTGATCGCAAGTCAATCTTCGGGAATACTGCTGCTCCTTTGAGCTAATCAAATAAGTCATCTATCCTTGGTAGAGGATATCTGTTCTTGACTGTTACAGAGTTCAAGGTACGATAATCAACACATAATCTTGACGTACTATCTTTTTTTACAAGAAGTATCGGGGCCCCCTAAGGTGATCCACTAGCACGAATAAATCCCTTGGTTCTGAATTCTTCAATCATCTTGTATAAGATATCTAACTCTGAAGGTGCCATTCTGTGGACTCCCCATGACACTGGTACCGTCCCTGGAAGTAAATCAATGGTGAACTCTATCTCTCTCTCTGGGGGCATGCCTGAAAGCTCTTCGGGGAACACGTCTGAAAAATCTTCCACGACTCTGGGAAACTTAATTGCCACTGCTACTGCCACCCGCAATACTGGTGGAGAAGGTTCTACTTCGCCTCTGAAAAATAAAAACTCCGGTTCGCCTAGAGTACCAAAAATAATTCTGCCAATATGACAGTCTATTCTTGCGTATTGCTCCTTCAACCAATCCATTCCTAGGACCACATCATAGTCGGCCATCGAAAATTCTATCAACCTAGCGGAAAACTCTCTACCGCTAACTATGATTCAACACGAAAAAACACTCTATCTACTCCCACAAGACCGTTACCAGTAAGTATATTGAGCCTTACTGATAATTACTCGGGCTCCAGTCCTATCAGTGTAGCAAATCGTGCAGACATAAATGAATGCGATGCACCCGAGTCAAATAATATTGATGCTAGAAAAGAGTTGACGAGAATGATACCTGCCACAACCTCACCTGAAGCTAACTCTTCCTCCATGGTCAGAGCCATAGCCTGACCTTGCCTCCTTAGTGTTGGTCCCCTCTGCTGGTGACCTCTATGCTGGTTCTGAATCTGAGCTTGGACATACTGCTGAGCCTGAGGCGGCAATGGCCTGGAGGCTGGTACTGCTGCTGCACTGGTGCTGGACCCCTAATCGATGGACTGGTTAGGTTTGATGATGACGAACTGGCTCTATTCAGACAGGATCCTATCTTGTGATCCGGTGCCCCAAAAGCCAAGCACAATCCCTGCACTCTGCGACACTCTAATACTACATGCCCTGGCTTCCAACAATGAGTGCAGTCCATTGCGGAAGACTGCTTCTGCTTCTGTTGCTGAGGATACGCCGGCATCGAGTGCTGAACCGACGAAACTATGGTCGTCCTCCTAGGAGCTCCAATAGTCAAAGCCCTAGCTGTCGGGGTTGGTGCTGAAGACTGGGACATCTGCCCATGAGACCTCTTTCGTCCTCCGCTTTTATCTACAATCCTTTGTGAGGTATATGATGGAACTGGGGATTCCCAAGACCCTTTCTTTGGTGTGCATATTGATCCATAGAAAGTTAAAAAGATCTAATACGTGTTATAAACCTTCATAGGCGGAAACTAGGGTTCATGAATTATACCTGCGGCGGAAAGGAGACAAGTAATTCCCGGCAATCTCGAGCGGACGACCCCAAGATCTTCTAAACGCATTCCTTCATCGAGTTGGACGTCAAGTGGGCGACGATCTCCCAACCTTTTCTTCTCCTTGGCAGCCCTCTCTTTCTCTCCTTACGTAAATCACGAATTTAGAGAAAGTATATGACTTCTGATCAGTAATCTGGCGGCCAGAGAATAGAGGATATATATAGGCTACGGCAGGGACCATGAGGAGAAATTAGGGTTAGGCCTCCTAACGGATCTGGATATCCCGTGTTCAGCCCGAACACATAATCCAGGCCCATTAACAATAGCTCGGTCCACTAATGAGCTATTGTTGCACTACCTCCCTAATCCTATATTATGTTTGTGGGCTCCTTTTATTATATGCTTGTTTGGCTCCCCATGTTAAGATATCGTATGTCCGTCGATCAAATTAAGTTACTGACAACTATATTGATTCGACATCTTTTATCCTTAAGTAGTACCGCTCAACTTTATTTGTCATATCGGATATAATCCACCTACAAGGTTTACATGATAATCCTTATGAGCTTCTTAAGGGAACATCATCAACCCGATGTATCGGGACATGGATTCCATTTATAATCAACAGCCCATCATACATACAATGTTATTACCCAATTCATAGAAGTTGTTGATCCATAATGAATCTCACTCTTTTGAGTCAAAATAACACACACTGCATATACATGTCCATTATTATATCCTGATTAAGAGCATAAGCATCCATAATAACAGGTGTTTGTTCTCTTATGTAGTCAGTACAAAGAGAACAACCTCAAGTGGTCCTGTTCAATACACACAAAGTGTACTAGTGTAAACCTATAGTCAAGATAGACTAATACCAGATTATACTACAACCTTTTCAATAGATTGTCCAAGTCCATTTAGGTTGTGAAGTATTTATATACTCCATAGGAAACTGATAATATGATCTTCTGTGTGATACCACATACCATATTATCTACAATATAGAATATCAGATATTTGTATTAACACTTGCAACAAATAAAATATGCAAACATTTGCCCATATGATTTTCATTCAAAATTTAAGGAAATAAGGTTACTACAAAAGTGATGCTTTTAGTATATAACCCTAACAATCTTCCACTTATACTCGAAGCATTGCTTTTCAGTATTCTGTTACAAATCTCCCACTTATACTTAAAGCCATTCTGCTACACATCTGACTCCCATTCCCTCAACATGACTATCAAAAGTTTCCTACTGCTGAAGCATAAGGAACTGCCTTCATGTTCTCTATCTCTTTAGGTGTCCTTGGACACTGCTCCTTTGATAGAGCAATTCCATGTCTAAAAGATAAGAAACCTTTCTTAGAATTTTGCATACTAAAACGAGTTAGTACAATATCGATATAGGAAGCTTGGGATAAGTCCAACATCCTTTTCTTGCGATCTCGTAGAACTTTGATCCCAAGGATGTGACCTACTTCTCCCAAGTCCTTCATATCAAACTGTTTGGATAACCATGCCCTTACATCAGATAACACCTTCACATTATTTCTAATGAGCAAGATGTCATCCACATAAAGTACTAGGAACACCACCACGTTTCCGTCACACTTTCTGTATACACATGATTCATTCTGACATTGATCAAATCTATAGGATTTTATCACCTGATCAAAACATATGTTCCAAGATCTGGAAGCTTGCTTAAGTCCATAAATGGACTTCTTGAGCTTACAAACAAGATGCTCCTGGCCCTTTTCAATGAACCCGTCTGGTTGCTTCATATAGATGTCTTCCTCAAGACTTGCATTAAGGAAAGCTGTCTTGACATCCATTTGCCAAATCTTATAATCGAGATGAGTTGCGATAGATAAAAGAATCTGGATAGACTTAAGCATGGCTACAGGAGAAAATGTTTCCTCATAATCGATACCCTCTCTTTGAGTAAAACCTTTTGCTACAAGCCGAGCTTTAAAGGTTTCAACCTTACCGTCTGATCCTCTTTTTCTCTTATAGATCCACTTGCATCCAATGGCTTTTATACCAACGGGTGGTTCTACAAGCTCCCAGACCTGATTAGAATCCATAGATTCTATTTCAGATATCATTGCTTTTTTCTAAGACACTCATCTTTATCTTGGAGTGCTTCATTATAGGTACAGGGATCATAATCTTGTTCCTCAGGGACGAAGTCTGACGACTCTCCCAAGAACATATATCTATCAGGTTGTATCACAACCCTCCCACTACTACGAGGCACTATCGGTTGTGGTGTAACATTTATGACACGTTGTACAGTTATTTGTAGTTCATTCTCTTGTACTGTTGGTACTGAATTACTTGGTGTCTCACGTCTCAATTCTTCTAGAACAACTCTACTTGTGGGTTTATGGTTCATCACATAGTCTTTCTCTAAGAATCGGACATTGGTGCTAACGATGACCTTCTGATCTTTAGGACTATCAAATAAACCTCCTTTCGTTCCTCTTGGATAGCCTACAAACAAGCGTACTTTTGTACGAGATTCTAACTTATCTGCTTTCCCATTCAGCACATGTGCTGGACTACCCCAAATGCGAACATGTTTAAGACTAGGCTTATGCCCAATCCACAGCTCTGTGGAAGTAAGAGGTACTGACTTAGAAGGAACCAAGTTCAAAATATAAGATGCAGTCTCTAAGGCATATCCCCAAAACGAATCTGGCAAATCCGAATAACTCATCATTGATCTAACCATCTCCATAAGAGTTTTATTCCTTCTTTCGGCTAGACCATTCTGCTGGGGTATTCCAGGTGCAGTTAATTGGGATGCAATTCCAGCCTCTGATAAATAATCCCTAAACTCTCCAAAGAGGTACTCGCCACCACGATCTGATCGTAATGACTTGATACATTTTCCATGACATTTTTCCATTTCAGCCTTGTACCTTTGAATTTCTCAAAGCACTCAGACTTACGGCGCATCAAATAAATGTATCCATACCTTGAATAATCGTCAATAAATGTGACAAAATATTCAAAGCCACCTCTAGCTTGAATAGTCATGGGTCCACACAAATCAGAATGAATCAATTCCAACACATCTTTGGCCCTATACCCCTTCGTCGTAAAAGGCCTTTTGGTCATTTTACCTTCCAAGCAGGATTCACAGACTGGTAGTGCCTCCACTTCCAATGAACTCAAAGGTCCATCTTCAACCAGTCTTTGAATCCTTTTTAGGTTAATATGCCCCAATCGCAAGTGCCAAACATATGTTTGGTTCATACAAGAAGGTTCTTTTCTTTCATTTAAGTTAGATGACATATTATTCATTTTTATAAGTTGCATTGTGGGCAAAATAGGATTAATGACATACAGGTTATCAACCAATGCACCAGAACAGATAAAGTGTTTATTCTTACTAATAACAATATTGTCATTAAAATAAACTGATTATCCATCCTTAACTAACATAGAAACAGAAACTAAATTCCTTCTAAGTGAAGGTGCATAAAGATAATCTCTCAATGTCAAAGACTTATTTCTACCAAAAGATAAAGTAACATCTCCTAATACAACGACCGATACTTTTGTAGCATCACCCATGAACAAGCATATCTCTCCATCACTGAGCCGTCTGGTTTCCTGGAACCCCTGCAATGTATTACAGACATGATTAGTGGCTCCTGTATCTACACACCAGGTGCCGGTAGATAACACCGCTAAATATGTTTCAACTACTAGTAAATGAGATATACCTTCTTTGTTCTCTTGTTTAAGAAGTGGACAATCAGTCTTCCAATGTCCTGACCCTTTGCACTTGAAACATTTGCCTTTCGACTTTTTCACCACGCCTTGAGGTCCCATGCCCTTCTTTGTTGAGTTTGCCTATTTCTAAATGTTATTCTTCTTCTTACCACCTTTTGGCTTAGAAGTAGAAGCCCTTTCAGAAACAAAAATATGACCACTCTGCCTAAAGAGAGATTCAGCATCCTATAGCTCTTTTGAAAGTTTTGCCAAACTATACAACCTTTTGTTCATGTTGTAATTAAGGCAGAAATTGTCAAAACTTTTAGGAAGAGTTTCGAGAATGATATCGACCTGGGATTCCCCATCAATTTCAGCTCCAAGGATCTCCATCTCATTTAGATGACCCATCATCTTGAGAACATAATCCCTTACTGGTGTACCCTCAGCCATTTTTGTATTGATCAAACATTTCATAGCAAACTGCCTAGCTGCTCTACTCTGATGTCCGAAGAGTTCCTTGAGGTTATATATCATGTTATAAGCTGTGGCCATGGCCTGATGCTGATGTTGCAGTATATTTGACATAGATGCCAGAATGTAATACTGCGCCATCTCATTTGCCTTTTTACACTTCTTATAAGCCACTTTGACCTCTTCATCAGAGATAGCATCAGGCTTAGGTGGGCATTCCTCAACAAGTACATATTTGTACTCCTCAGCAGTCAGAACAATGTCTAAATTACGTTTCCAGTCAATATAATTTGGTCCAGTAAGTTTTTTTCTTTAAGAATCACCATAAGTGGACTGAAAGAACCCATTTTTGAAATACTGAGAATCACATAAATAAAATTATATAGGATAAAAAAACTTTTTGAATTAACTAAATATTGATTCCCTCAAAACAATAATAAGAAATTCACCAACACCTTGAACACCATAAATTTAGCATGCCACGATAGTGTGGACGTATACAAATTCAACTTTGTTCAAGTAGGTTTTTTTTATTAATTTTACTATCATGTCAACAAAACTTTATGACAAATAAAATTAATATGCTGGTCTTGCTCTGGTCATACAAATAATAGTAGTGACTCCGATGGGGAGGATACCATTATTTGTATCTAAGTGTATACAATTACTTAATACTAAGTCCAATACCTTGTAATGAGTTCCTTCAGATGGAGAAGTGAACACATACTATGTAACTTTCTACAATTATCCCTAAGAAAGTTTGTACTGGTGATCCATAATTATACTCATCCGATATGGAAGAAAGCACTAAAGCCAACGCGCAAGTATAATTACATCACCTACAAACCAGTAATGGAGACCATAGGATTTATAGTAAATAAATATCCTCTCCTACTTAGTTATTTAACAATGAGAGTTTTTCTACTAGTTGATATTATGTCCATGTTGTCCATTATTAATGTAGGCTTAGTTTTTCAAAAAAAACATCCACACAATAATAAACATGCATAATCAGAAGAAAAAAAAGCAAAATGACAAAAATAAGAGGAAATATCTAACTATTATGGTCATCGTTGCTGCTCCGTCCTCAACTATCCGAATCCAAAATCTGGCGCTGTGCAGATCTATTCGGGGTTCGACCTACCCGGTCAGGTCGCGGGGTTCGGGGCAACGCCCCGTTTTTTTTAATTTTAGGTTTTGGCTGTCGATTCCTTCATCGAAAATCATCTGTCTGCCTCTGGACTGCTTAAAACCAGTATTTCATCCGGCGTCAGAAACAGCCACCACCGCCATCACGATTGATCAAAAATAATTAAAATTACATCAATCATATGCCTCCCGAAGGAGTTCATACATAATCTAGATTGAAAAATTAAAATAATAAGCACGATCAACCCTCATAATTTTAATTACATCCACAGCAACAATAACATCCACGACATGTCCGTGGTTTAAACAACACAATCAAAAACATGCATTGGACCATAATAGTTGGATCTAAGATGCCTGCAAAATCGAGTTAGAACAAATCTATATCTATCGACTATTACACAGCACAGGTTCTATTGGACAACATGGACGTATCAATCAATACGTAGATCCAAAGTGGCTCTGATACTAATTGATAGAACTGGGGATTCCCATGACCCTTTCTTTAGTGTGCGTATTGATCGATAGAAAGTTAAAAAGATCTAATACGTGTTCTAACCCTTCATAGGCGGAAACTAGGGTTCACGAATTATACCTGCGGCGGAAAGGAGACAAGTAATTCCTGGCAATCTCGAGCGGACGACCCCAAGATCTTCTGCACGTATTCCTTTCTCGAGTTGGACGTCGTGTGGGCGACGATCTTCCAACCTTTTCTTCTCTTTAGCAGCCCTCTCTTCTCTCCTTATGTGAATCACAAATTTAGAGAAAGTATTTGATTTCTGATCAGTAATTTGGCGGCCTGAGAATAGAGGATATATATAGGCTACGGCAGGGACCATGAGGAGAAATTGGGGTTAGGCCTCCTAACAGATCTCGATATCCCGTGTTGAGCCCGAACACACAATCCAGGTCTATTAACAATAGCTCGGTCCACTAATGAGCTATTGTTGCACTACCTCCCTAATCCTAAATTATGTTTGTAGGCTCCTTTTATTATATGCTCGTTTGGCTCCCCATGTTAAGATATCGTATGTCCGTCGATCAAATTAAGTTACTGACAACTATATTGATTCGACATCTTTTATCCTTAAGTAGTACCGCTCAACTTTATTTGTCATGTCGGATATAATCCACCTGCAGGGTTTACATGACAATCCTTATGAGCTCCTTAAGGGGACATCATCAACCCGATGTATCGGGACATGGATTCCATTTATAATCAACAACCCATCATACATACAATGTTATTACCCAATTCATAGAGGTTGTTGATCCATAATGAATCTCACTCTTTTATGAGTCAAAGTAACGTACACTACATATACATATCCGTTATTATATCCGGATTAAGAGCACAAGCATCCATAATAACAGAGATGTTTGTTCTCTTATGTAGTCAGTACAAAGAGAACAACCTCAAGTAGTCCTGTTCAATACACACAAAGTGTACTAGTGTAAACCTATAGTCAAGATAGATTAATAACAGATTATACTACAACCTTTCCAATAGATTGTCCAAGTCCATATAGGTTGTGAACTATTTATATACTCCATAGGAAACTGATAATATGATCTTCTGTGTGACACCACACACCATATTATCTACAATATAGAATAACAGACATTTGCATTAACACTTGCAACAAATACAATATGCAAACATTTGTCTATATGATTCTCATTCAAAATTTAAGGAAATAAGGTTACTACAAAAGTGATACTTTTAGTATATAACCCTAACAGTATACTCATGCCTCTTCGCTGCTCGCAAGACGGCATCAAACGTCTAGTGGTCAAACTGCTCCACTGATATGATGATCTCTAGCTGGAGCCCCTGATGGAATCGCTGGGCTCGATCTAATTCGGTTGCCACCAAGGTGGGAGCAAACCGACTAAGTCTAGAAAAATCGGCCGCATATCCATTGACCGTCCTTCCCACCTGCTTAAGAGTGGTGAATCTCATCTACAGATCATACCGAGCTACTACGTCGAAGTACTTGGTCTGGAACTTGTTGTTGAACACCGCCCATGAGACAGGCGTCGGTAATCCAACTGCTAGCATCGCCCACCAGCTGCTGGCTAAGTCCAATAACTACAGGCGCACAACGGCCACCTTCTCTTCCTCAAGAATCCTAGCTGCTTCCAGGATAACCTCTGTGTCCTGAAGCCATGCATCAGCAGCGATTGCATCTTTACTGCCGTCAAAGAAAGGAGGGTTCAGACGCTTGTAGCTATTGGTCGCGTTGTTCCTTTGGTAACTAACTCTTCCCATGGCATCTTGTACTGTCTGGTACAGGGCATCGCCCCAACGATCTTGAGATGCAAGCAATTCCT